>SNQJ01S0024646.1:65743-109386 GCA_010110895.2 Picea sitchensis | reverse complement strand
AAGGGGACTTGGGTCCCTTCTTTCTCCAATGGAAGGCTCTTGAGGCCCTCAAAGCTTGCTCTCCTTACAATGAAAAGATGAAAATGTGGGTGAAAGAACTCCAAGCTTATTCACTCAAGAGAGGGGTGAATAGCCTATGAAATACAGCTTGTGATGTGTATTGCCAAAGAATGAGTCCTTAGCAATCTCAGCAGCATAACAATACAAAGAATTCCTTTAGAAAGTGATGGTTATTCATGGCTTTTTATAGCCTAGCATGGGGTGTTTATGTGACCTCTTTGGAGTGTGAAAAGGGGCACTTTAGGGCTCAATTAGGTCTTTGACCAGCCCCCCACGCGGATTGAGCTCGGATTTGGTGTCAAATCGACTTGGGAGGTGATCCATTAGTGGTTGGGAGGCTGACCAATTTCAATAAATGCGCCGTTTAGCAGGTGCGCGGGTTTTTCGCCCAACAACTGCACATCGTGCGCGCATGCGTGCATTGTACGTTGTTGTTACGCGCATATGCACGCGCACCCCGTTTCTGTAAAGCGCCCTTCAATTTTGGTCATTTTGTATAGTTTTTTGACCCTTTTTCCATGTTGTGGATTAATCCTGTGCCATGAATGACTTCAGTCCTGTGTTGACGATGCAGAGTTCTTGTCGCCCTGTGCGGACGAAATTTCAGTGATAACATCCTTAAAGTATGAAAAGTAAGTTGTAACTTAAGATAAATCCATGTAAGACAATTCACCTCAATATCCCCTTCAAGCATCACACCAGCCCAGGACCCCATGTGAGTAGCCAAGTTCAAGTATGGGAGGGCCTTCATCCAACCCTAATAGGTGTGCCACCTAGACAGGAAACACAATAAACTAGGTAAAGGGATAGGTCCCTGTTGAAATCTGTAACCTAGCACCCGACTGTTAACTCAAATAAAAAACATTTTATTAATTAACAACATAGTTGAATTACTCAATGAAAATTAGCGGAAGTATAAAACACAAAAACCATAACACCTTTGCACATGAGATTCGCGTAAACAACCCTGGAAAAACCCTTGCGGGAAAACCAGTTCTGTGATAATTTTATTGCTATAAAATTAGGTCTCTTGTCCTAGGATAATGGCCCTTCTGAGGAAATACAACTGCAGTTGATAGCCTAGGCCACCTAGCTGCTATCTCCCTAGTTTCCCTCTGCATTATTTCCTTGAGCCCTTCCCCGGCACACCTTAGTGCCCACTCATTCTTTGTGTACCATCACTATGTCTCACCCTCTCACCTAGGCTCCCTTTTATTAAATTGAGCTAACCCTAAGTCCAAAACCCTATATCTCATCTAAAGTGATCAACGACTGAGATCTAATCTCCCGTTCACTTTGGATCTGATGGTTAGGGCTTAATCAACTCACTTAAGTAACTAATGCAACCAAACTGAGGCTTTTAACTTAATAATTAAAAGAACATTCAATTTAATACAAGACTCATAAAGTGAACTTCCTAAGGTCTACCGAGAGTTTACAAGGACAACTCCCACAAGCTATACATCGAGCCTCTATGGAAGTACCTATCTGATGCTACAAAAACCAACAGTCCTGAGGGAATAAAGAAACCCTTCAAGAGTAAGTGTGATAGTGATATGGTTTTAGGGCTTACTTCATGGTTTATGGTGTCATTTAATCCATTTATATCAACACGTTTGTGGAGGGTGCACTTGCTCTTGAGTTACCTCATTCTTAGGCGTTATTTTTTCCAAACCCCTTTATCAACCATCTTTCTAGTGAGAGAGTGGACCATGACCCATTACCAAATTTTAGTACACTATGAGAGGCTCCAGGATGGAAAGTGTTAAGTATGGTGAGAAAGGAACATTACCCCTATGAGGTCCCCCTAGTAGTACCCCTTTTCCCTGGGTGTTGACATCATGGGTCTAGGGCATAAAATTTGACCACCAAGGTGAAACAAGGCAATTGACATAATTTCCCAAACCAGTGATCCATTATCCAACTTCAACTAAAGATCCTCATCCTCATGCCCGACAAATTAAGCACAACACTTTGCATAAAAGGGGGACTAACATACCTCATGGTGACAATAGCTTACCATCTCCCACACTCTGGGTTGCTTGGATGTGATGAGCCTTGGTTGACCTATAGTTGTAAAGGTAAATGAGGGGGGTTTTTGGGCTGCCATCTATGGACATGGTGATCATCATCATGGTTGGGATCATGTTCTCCATTGCGAGCCATGAGACATGATCTCCTCTAGTTACCCCTAGGCATGGGTGGTAACAAGGACAAAGATCGACCATCCAGACAATCTCCAAATTAGGGTTTGAAAGGTATGTAACTTACAATTGGCATAACTTTTGATTGGAAGATATATTTTTGGTGATTCAAAATTTGTGATAAAAATAAAAACGAGTATTATTATTTTTTCTTAAAGGAGATATCAAGACACAAGGAAATCATGAAAATGTGGAATAAATAAATATAGAGTCCCAGAATCATGATTATTCATCATTTCAATATCCACGTCACTAGGGGTTCAATGCGACACCAAGGAACTACTCAATTCCCAAGATTGATATGAGGAAATTTGATGGTAAAGATCCTATAACATGGATATTCTAGATGGAGCAATTCTTTGATCTACACCAAGTGCCAACTTTACAAAAGGTAACTCTTGGAGCTTTATATTTAGAACCTGATCAATTTGTTTGGTACCAATTCCCTTGTGAACAAAAAAAAGGACTCGATTATCTCTTGGTCCATTTTTACGCATGAATTCATAGAAAATTATGGGGAGATTAAGAGCAACAAATTCTTTAGTTAATTGATAAATCTTCGGCAAAAAGGTCCAATTACAGAGAACATTCAACAATTCCAAAAGATCAGTCTTGGAGTAAAGAACATTCCATAGGATAATTTGTTAAATCTCTTTATGGGCACTTTAAAGGAGAACATTCAACATGAGGTTCGTCTCTTTGAACCTAAATACCTAGAGCATGCTTTCAGTATGGCAAGAAAAGTGGAAATAAAAAATATGGCTACTAGAAGGGTGCCCACTAACAGTTATACAGAACACCATGTCACCTCTTCTAACCTCGTTCAACCGACAAGGTCGATACCTCAGCAAATGTATGAAATAAGAGCAAAGGGACTATGTTTCAATTGTGAGAGAAAGTACAATAAGGGGCATAAGTGCTATGAGAATAAATTATTCTACATAGACAGTGAAGAGGCAGAAGATCAAGAATTGGAACAATCACAAGATCTAGAGCTAGAAGAGACTACTCCAACCATATCTTGTCATGCATTGGTCGGCATCAGTACTCCACAAACCCTCAATATAGAAGGATATATCAAAAAGAAAAAGGTAACAGTGTTGATTGATTTTAGTAGTACCCATAACTTCATCAATTACAAATTAGCAAAACTTCTCAATTGTTTTGTATTTCCAGCATCATATTTTCAAGTAATGATTGCAAATGGAGGTACCATAAATTGTTCGGGGAAGTGCCATGATATTAAGCTCAATATGGGGGAGTATTTATTAGATAGTCCCATGATGGAAATCCAAATGGGTGGTGTTGTATTAGGGGTCTAGTGGTTACAATCATTGGGAATAGTGGCCCTTAATTTTCAAGATCTTTTCATGAGATTTTCCTCACAAGGCAATGAAATTGAGCTCAGAGGTATCCAAGGGAAACCCTCTAAAGTGATAATTTCTAACAGCCTGACAAAATTACTCAAAAAGGGACACCATGGTGTAATTGCACAATTCTGCTCACTAGATGTTCAAACATCTATATCCTCTACTCTAGAGGATCTCCAAAACGTTATCAACAATCATTCCAAGGTATTTGGAGAGATACCTAAGGGTCTTCCACCTACTGAAGATCGTGACTATGTTATTCATTTGCATCTAGGAAGTGTTCCACCTAACAATAGACTTTACAGGTACCCATATGTATAGAAGTGTGAGATTGAGCATATGATTCAAGAAATGTTAGAGGTCAACATCATTCAACCTAACCAAAGTGATTTCTCTTCACCAATGGTGATGGTTATAAAAAAGGATGATCCATGGAGTATGTGTCCAGATTATAGACAACTCAACAAAATGGCCATCAAATATATGTTTCCTATTCCTGACATTGATGAATTATTAGATAAATTGTTGGGAGCAATTTTCTTTACTAAGTTGGATCTTCGTTCGGAATATCATGAAATCATAATGAGGCAAGAAGACATTCCCAAAATAGTCTTTATAACACATTAGGTCATTATGTGTTTTTGGTTATGCCATTTGGCCTTACTAATGCACCTTTAACATTTCAAACCTTGATGAATTCTATCTTCATACCCTTCCTTGGAAAAATTGTGTTGGTATTTTTTGAGGATATACTAATCTATAGAAAATCTTGGGAAGAGTATGTACAACATGTTGACAAGGTCTTAAAACTATTGGAAGAGCAACAACTATATGCAAAGCCTTCCAAGTGTGCCTTTGGGGTTCAAGAAGTGGAATATTTGGGTCATATTGTATCTCATGAAGGGGTCAAAGTGAACCCTAATAAATCAAAGCTATGATGGAATGGCCAATACTGAAAACCTTGAAGAATCTTAGAGTATTCTTAGGATTGGTAGTCTATTACTGCAAGTTTATCAAGAAGTATGATCGAATAGCAACACCTCTAACAACATTATTAAAGAAGGCATTTTATTGGACTCGAGAAGCAACCAAAATCTTTTGAAAAAATTAAGGAGGCTATGTGTATGACTATTATCCTAGCCACACCTGACTTCACAAAAACCTTTATTGTGGAGTGTGATGCCTCAAGCCATGGCATTGGTGCAGTTATATGCAAGAAGGAAGACCCCTTGCCTTTGAAAGCAACCAACTTAAAGGAAAGAACTTACTCAAACCCATTTCTGAAAAAGAAATGTTGGCCATAGTACATGTAGTCAATAAATGGCACCCTTACCTAATAGGAAGACACTTCAAAATAAAAACAAATCATGATAATTTGAAGTTCTTCTTGGAACAATGATTATCTTGAAGAGAGCAACAAAAATGGGTTACAAAGATGCTAGGTTATTACTTTGAAATTTTCTACAAAAAGGTAAAACACAATATGGTAGCAGATGCACTTTCAAAGAAAGAAGAAGAAACATAGAGTTTACTATGTGCTATTTCCATTCCACAATCTTAATGGATGAAAGAAGAAAGGATAGAATGGAAGCAAGATCAAAGGTATGCAATATCATTCAAAAACTACAAAAGGACCCAAGTGCATTAGATAAATTTGTGGAAGAATGATTTTTTGTGGTATCAAGATCGCCTATATATATGAAAGAATTCCCAACTCAAACAAAAGGTCCTTTTGGAATTTCACACTACTCCTATAGGAGGACATTCAGGATTCTTGAAAACTTACCACATGATCAAGAAGTATTTTTTCTGGGAAGGTCTTAAAAATGATGTTCAAAATTTTGAGGTTGAATGTGTGGTCTGTCAATAAAAAAAAGGAGAGACAATCAAGACCCTAGGTCTCCTACAACTATTATCTATACCAAGTCAACATTGGGAAGAGGTTTCAATGGATTTTATTACAGACTCACCCAAATCTGAAGGAAACAATGCCATCATGGTAGTAGTGGATCGAGTGATAAAGTATGATCATTTTTGCTCACTTTCTCATGTTTTTAAAGCAAGTACAATAGACATAACATTCATGGAGATAGTTCAAAAACTACATGGAATCCCCAAGATTATTGTAAATGACAGAGATCCAATTTTCACTGGAAGTTTTTGGATTGAATTATTTTCTTGTCTGGGTACTCAATTGGCCCATAGTTCATCATATCATCCTCCATCTAATGGGCAAACTGAGATTGTGAATAAATGTCTAGAATGATATCTTCATTGCTTTGCATATGATAAACAAGAACAATGGATCAAGTGGTTTCTCTTGGCAGAATGGTGGTACAACACATCCTTCCATACTTCATCAAAAATGTCCCCATTTATGGCACTTTATGGATATCATCTTTCATCCATCACATCACCCTTGAAAGGGAATACAAAGGTTCAATGGAGGACCACATAAGGCACCAACAAGAGGTCCTAAAACTATTGGAGGACAACTTGGTTATAGCACAAAATAGGATGAAATAACAAGCAGATCAACATCGCAGTGAAAGGGAATTTGAAGTGGGGGATTGGGTATTTTTGAGGCTACAACCATACAAATGAAGGACAAAAAATTAGAACCCAAGTATTATGGTCCCTATAAGTTGCTGCAGAGGATTGGAAGTATGGCTTACAAATTGGAGTTGTCTCCATCTTCACGTGTACATCCAGTATTCCATGTTTCTTTCTTAAAGAAGGTAATCGGTGACAAGATCCATGTTCAAACTATTTTACCAGAGATTAATGAAGAAGGGAAAATCATACTAGAACTAGAAAAAATCCTTGAAAAATGGACTATGAAGCTACGAAATTGAGCAATTACTGAGTACCTCATCAAGTGGAAGAACCTACCAGTTGAAGAGGCAACATGGGAAGATGAGTTATTCATGCAAAAGCACCTGCAGTTAGTTAAAGGTTTAGGACAACACTTGTTTGAAGGGGAGGGGCATGCTAAGCCATGAATACATGCAAATATAATAAAATAATGTTCAACCTAGAAATATGTGCTCAAGGGCTACATTACCAAGAGTGCCCTCCCGCTTTGAAGCTCGGATGCCTTCTCTAAGCTAGAGTGCCTAGGAAGCCAACCTTAGAGCACACTCCAAAAATCCAAGAGCGTGCCCTGGACTGCTCATGGTCACTCCCTACCAATCTAGGAGCGTCGTGCTCCAAGAGGCGGCCCAGAATTTTTGGAGCGCGCTCTTAGGACGCTCTAGGCAAGCTCTCTCCATGCTTCACGTGCGATCTAGCGAGGGACCCAGACTCTCCCGTGTATAACCAAAAAAAGACATTTTGTTTATTAAAAAAAATTATAATTTATGAAAATGGTGGGTCCTACCTTGGGCTTAGGGTTTAGGGGAAATAAAGGAGGAGAATAAAGGAGTTATTCTCCCTCCATTCCCCTCACTCTTTCATCTATGTTTTCTTGAGCTTGGAGAGTGCAGATTTGTGAGAGCTTGTAGGAGAGAGAAAAGGAGAGCTTAGAAGAGTTAGCAAAGAGGAGCTTGGAGGAGAGAACAAAGGCATCCATCTCTCTCAAGTTTCAACTTTCAAGTTTCAAGGGCTAAAGAGGTAATCCCAAACCCCAACTCCCTCATGGTTGTGTTGCCCCACAGCTACAACGTTTGGAAACACGGGTGCTTTCACAGGTGGTGAACACTTCTTCTACAAAGGTGTTGGAGCACCTATAGTTTCATACATAGCATAAAAAGAAACATGTTGAATGTAAACTGGTAAGAGAGCTTGGTTTATGTTCATTACAACTTGCGATTGTTGTCCCATTATTGTGAGGAGGCGAAGATGGATAGAAACTTGAAGTGTTGGGACAACAATCCAGAGGAGGATAGTTTGGAGGATGGAGTATTGTTTTTAAAGCAATTGGAGAATGCTCTTTTGGATGATGATGATAATGTTAATATGCCAACCCCATCCACTTCCATGGTCCCCATGTCCAAGACTCTAGGTACAACACTAGGAGCTTCATATTCACTTCTGCTACAATCATCTACATCTACCTCTGCACAGTTTCATGACCACTTTCATCCTTCTTGGGAGGCTCCATTGCCACCATGAGGAGGCCTACGCAACAATCGTGGTGGTGTAAGGAGGATGGGATAGTTGTTTGATGTTTCTCCTTTATCGCTACTTTATATGTCATGGTATATAGATGATAGATTCATAGTATTTAGCAACAAGCTAAGTTTAAAGTTTAAACTTTATTGTTTTGAACCTTTAGGTATTCATACTTTAGTGCAAATGGCCTATTTTGTAAACATAACTATTTGGTCACGACTCATGTTATTGTTGACAGTGGTTGGATTATGGATAATTAATTTCATTCCATAAGTTAATGGTCTACTTTCTATTCTATAGCTTAAAAATTTGTATGTTGGTTTGTAAGTTTGTAATTGCTAGAATCTAGATGGTTGATGCTCAAATGATTAATTATTGATGTACTATGGATGCCATTTATATCTATATTAATGTACAAATATGCATGGTTTCATATATTTTGCAGCTAATTTGTCTTTCTGCATGTTTTTTTTAATATAAATTGTCATATCTCCCCTTTGAACCCCATTGTAGGAGGGACGCATTGGCTTAAGGGGATCCCCTAGGCCATAGTCCCTAAGGATAGTGGAGCCAAGGAGTCCCAAGGGTCTTCATGGAGCAACGATTTTCTCTTAGAGGAATCTTTGGGGCCTAAATTAAGGAAAGACACTTAACTTGAAGAGAACATCACCCGCAAAGGAGGAAATCGAGCTAAGGGAGTCTATATAAAGAAGTGAGAGGCACATTTGGAAGGAAACGATTTGGATTAAGGATTTTTTTGTCTTTGACTTGGGAGGAAGTTGCCTCAGTCCCTTTGGAAGGTTGTTTAACCCTTTGTTATTGAGTTTCGGTGGGCTAGCCTCACCCTAGCTCAACCTTGTTCATTGTTGCATCAAGAACCTGTCTATTGAAGGTTTAGTGACCAAAAAAGGTGCGTTGGTAGGGGGAAAAAAAATGTTTGTAGATCAGAGGGGTCTTTTGAGGGTTGACTTCCCTTACTGGATAGGTCTAAGCTTCACCACAATCACCAGGATTTGCTGCAGAAGATTGGAGAGGGTCAAGAAGAGGGGTTGAGCCCCATAGTTGTTGGGCAGAGGTGCTTGCATGGATAATTAGAGGCACTAGCCTATAGGACGAAGGCATAAGGGCGTTGTAAGAAGAGATGGCAAGGGTATAGTCCTAGTCTGTAATTAGGAAGGCTAATCCAGCACAAGAACAACAGTACCGAGTCACCCCGTGGATGCTCCAGGTTTATTGCTTAGTCTAGTATATTATGTTGATATTCATTCTCAGAAACTGGTGTTTATTGTTAAACTATCTAAGTGATTGTTGAAGTCAACATTTAAATTCTATATTTGGTCACTAGTACTCCTAGTGTGCAAAGTTGGGATAGCAGCCTCTTTGAGGGTTTACTACTGGTTTTGGACACTGTTTACTACCCAGGTTGGACATTATTTACTGCTTGGTTTGGATACTGTACATTACTAGTTTTGGACACTGCTTTGGATACTGTCATTACTAGTTTAAATATTACTGGAGATTGGGTATTACATGGTATCTTTTCTACTGCTATTACTATGCAACAATTGAAATTTGGTGTTGGTGTTATTCATGAACAGGTTAGGGTAAAAATAATGTGAGAAATTGCACAATTAATTTGTTTACCATCTGGTTTGAGTCCCTAGAAACCCTAAGGATATTACAGTGGTACCAGATCTCTGATCTTGTCAGCCTGTGGTTGATTGAATGACGAGAATATGAGGGCATGGGTGATTAATTTGTTTACCAGTTGGTTTGAGTCCCTAGAAACCCTGGGGAAATTACAGTGGTACCAGAGCTCTAATCTTGCCATCCTGTGGCTGATTGAATGACGAGAAGACAAGGGTGTGGGGGAAATCCCTCATCTGAAAAATTAGAACAAGAAGAAACAGGGAACTTGGGGGACTATAACGAAGAAAGAAATGAAAAAGACGATGATAGTGTGTTGCACATCCTAAGTGATTTGGCCAAAGGGTAAAACGAAATGAAGGAAACTTTTTCCAAAGGACAAATGGAATTAATTGACACCCTCACACAGTTGTTGAACCCTCTGAGTAACATCCAGGGCCTTAACACCAATGGGGGCAATGGACAGACCAGAATTCATGCAGAAGGAAGCAATAGTGGAGCCCCAAATAATGGACAGAACAGATCTCAGGCAGAAGGGAGAAACAGGGGAGATCCAGTAGAAGGAAATAGTTCTCATGTATCAAGACAAAGTGTGTAGAAGACATTAAGTGGGAGGAAACCTAGACCCCTCCTGCCTCGCTTCATTGAGGAGAAGCAACTAGTCCAACAGAATCAAAGTGAGGATTTCTCCACATATTTCCAGGAATACTTGACACTTGGGGAGGAGTTTCAGCTAGCCATGTCCCTGCAGGACTACTGCAACAACAAGTACAGGAACAGACCTAGAGAGGGGCATAGAGGAGCACCAAGGCAATAGTAGAACATTGACCTAAGGCAGAAAATGGGGAAGCTATCCATCCCACCCTATGACCGGCTTAGCCAGATCATGGGTTCAGAAGTTGGACACCTACCTCTAGCTCAACCTGATGATAGAAGTAAAAGCCATCAAATTTTCCACGCTACACTTGGATGGTGAGGCTCATGAATGATGGTATCATGTCCTAGTGATGCTAGGGCATGCTAGCATCACATCCTATGTGGAGTTCACACTGACATTGATGGACAGATTCGATGGGAAGGATCCATAAATCTCCTTCCGTGAGTTGGCATGGTTAAGGCAGGCATGTACACTAGAGGCCTTTATTGTAGATTTCGAGAGGGTAGTTGTGCAGGTGATAGACATATCAGAGCATAGATTGGTGATATTATTCACAGAAGGTTTAGCCGATCCCTTGCGTGGGTGGGTCAAGGCCTTCAAACCAACCACACTACCGGATGCTATTATGAAGACACTTGATATGACAGATACAATACCAAAGACTAAAGGACCAACCAAACCTTGAATTCCTCCTATGCCTTAGGAAAAGAAGCTATTTTAGAAGGAATGGACAGGGAAGGATCATTTGGATGAAGAAACTCAAAGGGAACTCAGTCGGAAGAAGCTTTGCTTCACCTACAAGGATCCTTCAGAGCCAAGTCACATATGCATGGGTAAAGGGAAAGTGCTTTCTAATGGAGAGGACGATGAGGAGACAGGTCACGTACTGGGAGAGGTACACGATAGTCCTGAGGAGGAGAAACCATGCAGTGAGGGTAAGTCACCTCGTGAAGAGCCCAAGAATGTGTTCATAGCCACAGTCTCAGGAGTTCCCAAGTATTACACATTTAGAATCAGAGGACAGGGATACCGGATTACAACACTAATTGATGGTGGGGCCACCCACAATTTCATTGACACAACATTAGATGACATGAAGGGAATCCCAACATAATATTTTGAAGGATTCAGTGTGGTAGTAGAAGATGGGTACAATATGGGGTGTACTAAGAGGAACAGAGGGTTACATGTGACGATGGGTAACTACACATTGACCAATGATTTCTACGTGGTCGATCTGGCAGACACCAACATAGTATTGGGCATCCAGTGGATCTATTCATTAGAAGACATCAACATGAACTACAAAATCACGAGGATAGAATTCAGAGATGAGGAAGGTAGAAGAGTTGTTTTGAGGGGTATGACTACATATCCACCCATGATCGTATCAGCTAAGAGGATGGAGTCCATCCTTAGGCACAAGGATACTACATGGGAAACAAAATGTTTAGTCACCACATATAAGAATACAGAAGGTTGTCAACACTATCCCATGGACATACACAAGTTGCTAGGAAAACATGACAAGGTGTTCGAGCAGATTCCTCTGGGAGTACCACCAGATAGAGGATTTAAGCACACCATCGAGCTTGAGGAGGGGACTAAGCCCGTCATCTCTACCACATATCGACATCCAAATAAGTTCAAGGATGAGATCGAGAAGACTATTCATGATCTTTTGGAGATGGTACACTTCAAGCCTAGCTCCAGCCCCTTTGTTTCTTCAGTAATACTAGTGAAAAGGAAGGATGGCACCCTGAGGATGTGCATAGATTATTGGGCCTTGGACAAGAAGACCATTAAGAATAGGTACCTGATTCTGAGGATTGATGAGCTTCATGGGGCAATATATTTCTCAAAGATAGATCTCAGGTCAAGATACCACCAGATCAAAGTACGCGAGGAGGATGTACACAAGACGGCTTTTTGGTGCCACTATGGACATTATGAGTACCTAGTCATACCCTTTGGCTTGACTAATGCACCAGTTGCGTTCCAATCATGTATGAACCATATCTTCAACAAGCAGTCGAGGAAGTTCTTGTTGGTATTCTTTGATGACATATTGATTTATAGTAGGACGTAGGAGGATCATCTACGTCATGTGAACGAGATACTCAACATCATGGAGGAGCAGTCACTCTATGCCAAGTGCAATTTTGTCTTGATAGAGATCTTATACTTGGGTCATATTATTGGAGCACAGGGGGTACAGGTCCACCATGAGAATATACGAGTGATACTTGATTGGCCCACGCCTCGATCATTGACAGAGCTATGGATCTTCTTGGGGTTATCTAGCTACTACCGACGCTTTGTGAGGGGGTTTTCCCAGCTTAATGTGCCATTGATCGACCTCAATAAAAAGGGGGCCTTCAGGTGATCAGAGGAGGCCTGGAAGGCATTTGATTGGATGAAATAAGTGATGAGTACTTGTTTGGTTAGCACTCCCCAATTTTTCTCAACCCTTTGTCTTGGAGTGTGGCACATCTGGAGAAGGGATAGGAGTAGTGTTGATGCAGAACAAACACCCCATAGCTTTCGAGAGCCACAAGCTAGGGGAAACTGAGAGGCTTCTTCCCATATATGACAAAGAAATGCTATCCATCATGCATGCGTTAGCCAAATCCCGACAGTATTTGGTTGGAGGGTGTTTTGTGCTAAAAACAGACCAAAACAGTCTAAAACATTTCCTTGAACATAAGGACATAAGCGAGAGACAACAAAAGTGGGTCAGCAAGGTGCATGCATATGATTTTGACATAGAATATGTCAAGGGGAAGAACAATGTAGTTGCAGATTCCCTATCCAGGAGACCCACGACATTTGCCATATCTGAGATTACAGCTGATTGGAAATCTCTTCTTCTGGTAGACTACTCCAAGAACGCTTTTGCAGGGGAGCTGATAGGCGGCAACATACAGGATGACAGGTATGCAATAGAAGATGACATCATCTAATACAAAGGCAGGCATCTACTACAAAGGCAGGATATATCTTTTTCCCAAATCCACTATCAAAGAGAAGATCTTGAGAGCAGTACATGACGCACCATTAGCCGAGCATCCAGGATACCTGAATCTCTGGATATGGGTAAAGATTCCCAGGTTCACCCCAATTCCAATGCATTGGTAATTTGGGATAATGAAGCAGATGAAGTTGAGGCATCAAAGAATTCTGACCCTCTAGATCCAGGAAATGAAGGAATGGTAGGACTTCCATCGACCTCTCTATCTCTAAATGTTGGTTGGACGATAATCAGAAAAAAACAAAACGACCCCTTCAATATCCCATCCAATGGTGACAAGAAGTAGGGCTCGGAACCTAAATGAGCTCGTTGAAGTAGCTTGGGATCAACAAGGAACTCAAGCAATCAAGCATGAACCTAGTAGTTTATTTCCTCTAAAATTGTAGTAGTCATGTTTTGTTTATCAATTTGTATTAATGGTATATACTATTGGTTGTATACTTCTCAGTACATTAGCAGTATAAGTTTTTGGGCATTCCTTAAGGAACCAGACACATTTTTTGTAAACTCTGGATAAGCTCTTAGCTATGGAGGTCTCCATGACTTTTTGAAGCTATCATTTTGTATCTCAGTTGTCTTGACCACACTATTTTAATGATATAAAATTCCCCAGTTCTTGTGAAAAAAAAAGATGTCTACACATCAAATAAATTTGTTCCTATTGAATAGAAGGTTCAAAATGAAATGCCTTCTCAACCAAAGGTGCAAGGTATCCTTGTAAATCAATAACACTATCATATGATGTAACGATCTTTATATTTGGTTTATAACCATTAGTCAACCAAAAAAAACTATCATTAGTCGATTGTACTCCTACAAATCATTTGGATGACTTACACATGAAACAATCAAAACCTTCATCAAAGTAGAATGACCTCCATTTATAGATGAACAACTATATCCTATCCACATTTACCGAGTCCTCCACTAGTATATCCCATCTTACTCAATGGTCAGAACCCAATACCTCTAGTATGTTTCTCAAACTCTGGTGAAATCATAACAATAACAACCAACAAGGAATGACAAGATGACATGCCATCAACATCATATTTTTTACAATCATTAATGCCACTAGTAATATCATCACATGCATCATCATTAGCAGGAAAAGTAGTTTAAGTGGGGTTCTCAATCTCACCATAAATCATTTAAATAGAATTCATATCATAGTTCTTCACCATAATCTATAATTTACTGACTTCAAATTCAAGGCCCTATTTGCAATCCTACAATCCATGAAAAGTATTTTATTTCCAGCAATTTGCAGTAGCAAATCATAATCTTTCCTCAAATATTGTTACTCCTCAAACAATTGAACATTATCTCCCTCGAGGGGAGTAGCTTCCTCATGAATATCATCAACATAAATATATAATAAAGTGTTCTCAATAAACAAATGTGTATTGGTTTTCTCTAACCCATCAATCATCTCCTTACTATCTCCATTTTTTTTATCAATAAATAAAAAATAGTAGTTTATAGGGAAACACCTTTTTCACAATGTTGATCATGAGATCCCTACAATTTGTTCGAAACCATATCAAAGGCACCTATACTTCAACAAAACTCAAATCTACACTCAATCGATTTTGAACAAGTTGATTATCTTTATCTATTGGTTGATTCTCAACTAGCTCAAAAAATGATACATAATGTTCAGTTGATGCACTCAAACAACATCAATATTTCAGAAAATTCAATGTGCTCAAGAAAATTTCATCCTCTAATAGAAAAAAAAATGATTAACCATTATATCTTCAATATACTATTCAAGCAATATACACAACAACAACAATAAAATGCTTCCTCCAATGCTAAAAAATATAACAACAATATATCCTCAATTTTCAACAAATAATGGAATCAAAGGAATWAAACCTCTATCCTCACATTACCARCAAAACAACACTATAAATTTGGCTACATAAAATTTTAAATAATCAAAAGAAAAACATTTACTTTCAAACCTCTAAATAGTAGTGGACCCAATTGTTAAATATACCAAAGTTGCATTTAGTTGACTTTTCGAGTATGGGTTGGGCCACTCACCGAGGAACATGATCTTCGCTTCAATGTTGTGCACACTTTTCCATAGAAGTTCTCCAAGCATCAGACATCTATCGGTTCAAAAAAAAACACCAACAATCATGTATAGGATCAATCGATGCTCTTACTCAGTGCATTAAGTCAACCATCATTCAATAGTATTCATACTATTAGACAAAGGACTTCTTCATATCACTACACATTTGCCACATGCAAATAATTTAGTCTTCAATTGACCACTCCTCAACTTCAATCATAAGATCCACACTTTATCGATGATCATGATCTAATAAAATCGACCTAAGTTCATCATTAACTTGCCAATGCATATGCTTGTCCCTTCCAAAAATAGTGTTAAATTCTACCCTTCACACAAACATAATCAATATCATTGAAAAGACACTACCAAAATTATAAGTTATACTACAATGTAATAAAGTCAAGGTTCAGTAGATCAACTAGTACCCATTCAAATATTCCAAAAATTTCAACTCCATTGTTGATCTTTCATCCACAGTCTGACCACCTTATTGATGGCATCATAACATGTTTCTACAGTCCTCAATTGACCTCTAATCAATCCACATTTGTAGTTCTATTTATCTAATACTCTACATAATCTTCCATAATCAAAAATGGATTTGCACTACTTCGTATGTAGTCCATACTCTGACAACCAAAAAATCTTCTTTCATGCCAACAACATATTGCAAAAACTAGACATATTCTCCACTGCAAGCAAGAAACTTCTCGAAGATATCAATTAACCAATAGTTCATCAAAATCCTCACATGAACTCAAGATAAGGGATGCAATCACCCATAGTCCTCTCTTATGATCAAATCATAGTAAGATATATTTGGCTTAACAAATTCATCTAGGAAAAGATAACACCAATGAACAAAACAATTTCAAATTGAGGATACCACATGATCACTCTAGATCATGCCAGAAGCATATCCACAATACTCAATGCATCACACATAGGATCATAGATTCACTAGAACCATTAGCTCCATTTGAAACTCATCTCACTTTCTATGAACCATTAATACAAAACCATATATCTTTCATACCATGTTCGTATAAGAAAAATAGAAGAATATAATAGCAATGAATACAAGGAGTGGTGGTGTCAAAAGAGACCATTACATCATTTAAGCACAATGGTGAACATACTTCACTCTCTCCATGTATTGATTGTGTATGTTGATAGACCAATCCATAGTATCATTTATATATAGGTTTTAGGTATACAACTGAACCCCCCAAAGTATGTGACAACACCCTTGAAGTGTCCACTTGATAAGGATTTGAGTAATCAAAGTGGACTACACCAACTCCCAAGCACCCAGTCATTTGGTCAGTCAAATCCCTCAATAATAAACTCCCTCTCTTGGTAGATTATACATGTCAGGCAAGTTGAGTTTACAATAGAACCTTGGGTTCCAACAATTTGGATCCTCGATGCATAGCAGTGTCTTCTATTAATTTTTTTCAAAGTTGTATGTTAATTTATTTTAGAGTTTTATACATGATTTTGGAATTTAGTATATTTCTCATGAGAAAGTCATGGACATGAGAGGAAAACCTGCTATCGAACTGAAAGAACACTTTTGGTTAGCTTCTCCTTCAATCAAATTTGCTCACTAACTTTCCTTTTGAATTTTATTTTCTAGTTCAAATATGAGTTTCACTTCTATCAAGTTTTGAGCATTGTAAATTTATTTTTTAAAGTTTAACTAACCACTTTAATTGAATTTTTTAGGTTATATTTCAATTCATTCACTTGTTTGATATCATTGTTAATGGGTGACAATAGTAAGTAATTTGATTTGTTCTTGTGTTTTGGTTTGGAGGTTGTAATAAACAAAATATATATAATATACAAATATAAATAACTATTAACAATAATTAATAATCAAATAACGAATATGTAATGAAGAGACACCTTCTTGATGAAAAGTCACATCTCTTAGGAAAGGGCACCCCTGGGTGGGTATATATATGACCCTCATTCTCATTGTAATCATACTATCTATTCATATAATTAGTCATACATTTATTATATATATTGTTATCCACATGGATTTCTACATTGTATTCCAAATATTTTAATTGGTGAGTCAGATTTGGTTGTCACAAAGGAATAGGCACATATTCTTTATTTGTGTATTCACCTTTTGTTTTATGCAATCTTGGAAAATCATAAACAAATAGGAAGGTGTATCATTCTACTTCTCACTTACATTTTTTTGAATTCAATAATTTATTAATAAATTAACTTCATCCATTTTGCAAAAACACACATTTAGAGTGGGCTAGGAAATTGTACAAACATAGATCATGTGATTATCTACACAAGTAGGAAATTGTACAAAGCTAAAATAAATCATTCAATGAGTGAAAGAGAAAGGATTCTCATTATGTTTTCTCTCCATAAATTTAGACACCATTTGCTTGCTAATCCAATTGTGTTTTGCATATATCATCAAGCACTCCAAAAAATAGTGAATAAGTTATTCATAAGGGTTGAATTCATCGATGGATTTGGTTGTTCCAGGAGTTTGTGTTTGAGCTCATTGTTAAATCAATAAAATAAAATGTTGGTCCAAACCACCTATCAAGAATAGAAATATGAAAAGAGCCAAGAGCTGGAAGAAATTGCACAATTTTTGCAAGACGGCAAAGCACCAACTAGCTATTGGGAAATCAGAGGTGTGGAACCACGGGAAGGAAAACCATAGAGAAATGAATTCCACAAATCAAATATAGAGACAACAAGGGTTACATGGTAAAACCCTCAAAAAGGGAAATTTCCATGGAGCAATAGAAAACATGTATTACCAATCAATAAATAAAGTCTACATCCAATAGAAAACTATATTCTTTATCATGTTGTACAAGTGAAACTCCATGATATTTAAATAGATAGCATGAAATGATTTGGTGAAAAGACAAGGATCAAGTGTCATTAATCCCAAGAACCTGAACACATTCATATCACGTATATAAAATAAAAAATGGTGATTGTCAGATAACTAAACACTAGATAATCACATGAGAAAGAACACATAATTAACATCCCCCCTGAAGAATAACTTAGAAGTGAATACAGTGACACGCGACAGGCCATACAAGTTCGCTCTCCTGAAAGGGAAAAACTAAGCACATCTTGGGAAAGTTATCATAAAAGTCTCTTGGAGAATCCAATATTGGCATAACCTGTGGGGTTGGAAAGAAGACATGTTAGACTAACTCATACCGAAATTTTAGACTCATAAAGTTCTAAATTGCAGAGCTACATCAGAAGAAATGTTGGCTAGCATAATAGTCTCCAAATCAAGGTTTTAAAAGGTGTGTTTTTCTTTTGTTTTTGGAAATTTGCATATCTTTGACTAGAAGATCCAATTGGGGTGATTCAAAAAGTGGAATAAAGTGGGATAAAAGGAGTATCACATAAATTTGGGAGAATCTTAGGGATTTTTAGGTACAAATGTATTCTGACATCTCTAAACGTAGGATTTGTCATTACTTCTTAGAGCTACAACCCAGAGACATTGGTTCTTCAACGTACCTAGAGTATATTGGAAGGCCCCTTTCAAATGGTTATGCATTAGAAAACTCTACTACAGATTTGAGCTCCCACATACCTGGCGTATATTGAGATACCCCCTAGAATCCCGATACCAACCGAGAAAACTCTTTGGTCATCTTGTTTCTATAGTACACCGAGAACAACACTCGGGGAGATCACTCTCTAGTACCTAGGTAGTCGGATAGTACGACTAAGGGCATGGTCAAGAATCCTTAGTTAGTTCCCTGATATATTGGGCCAAGTATTATTGTTGGACCCCGCATGAATATCAGAGAGCTATAACACTTGAAATTCACTTATCTGTGAGGACCTCTACCTAAGCCAATTAGGAATTCCTACCTTGCAGTGATACTTGGACAACGTGCCACCAAAAAAGGGAACTTCTACACGAAATAAGTCCTTGGAAAATCCAACTTGGACTCTTGATGAAGGTGAATAAATGTGCATGGACATAAAGGATTTACAAAATAAGACAGTAACAAAATATGAACTACAAAAGATGATGGATCTAACTGAAGCTAAGGTAGAAGCGATGATGGATACTAAGATGGTTGGATTAAAAGGGGAGATCATGGAAGGGTTGAAAAAGTTTCTAATAGAGAAACCACCTGAAAGTGACAATGTATCCCATGAAATTTATGATGAGGACACAAGGAAGATGAATCAACACTAGAGAAACTCCATCTTTGGCTTGAAGACCAACCACTTTCCTAATATCAATATGAGGAAGTTTTTTTCCAAGGATCCAATCACATGGATACTCCAGATGGAGCAGTTCTTTGATCTACATGATGTGCCACACACACAAAAGGTATGAATTGTGTCCTTATATTTAGAACCTAATCAGTTTGTGTGGTATCAATGGCTTTATTCTTTCAAATCACTTGTCACTTGGAAAATTTTCACAAAAGAAATGACAACACACTATGAGGATACAAGGAGCACACCTTTTCAACCAATTAATAAATCTCAAGCAAAATGGTTTAGTTGCGGAGCACATTGAGAAGTTCCAAAGATTGAATATAGAGGTAACGGATATTCCAGATGAGGACATGATTGATGTCTTCATAGAAACTTTAAAGGATAAMATTCATCACGAGGTTCACCTTTCGGAACCCAAATCATTGGAGACTACGTTCAGGGTGGCGAGAAATGTTGAAAGTAAAAATCCATCTATGGCTACTAGAAGGACCACCCCTAACATCTATCGAGAGAATAATGTTCGTTCTTATAAACCACCTCAACGTACAAGGTTGACACCTCAACAATTGGAGGAAATAAAATCAAAAGGTTTATGCTTTAATTGTGACAACAAGTACACTAAGGGACATAAGTGTGGTGAGAAGAAATTATTCTACATAGATTGTGAAGAGGAAGAAGAACAAGAACAAGAACAAGAACCATCTCAAGATGAATATGTAGAAGAGATTTCTTCCGAAGAGATGACTCCAACAATATTATTTCATGCATTGGTTGTAATTAGCACTCCTCAAACCCTAAAGATCAAAGGATATATCAAAAAGAAAAAGGTAATAGTGCTAATTGATTCTGGTAGTACTCATAATTTCATTCACGTGGGAAGATGAGACTTTTATACATAAGCATCCAGAACTACTCAAGCATTGAGGAAAACACTTGTCTAAAGGGGACGGGCATGTTAAGCCCTAAATTGTGGCACATTACTTCTTAATAGGGGCATATTACATTAGTATTGTTATTTTAGTTATGTTGGCTTAGGTCCATCAGTTGTTATTGTACCTCTGAGTCTCCTATATATACCAAGGAGACCTTTTCATTTGGGATCATTTGGTATTTGTGAATTCATGTAATCTATGAGGTTTCCCCCTCGAAGAGTCTTATTATCTAAATTTATCTCTTTGTCAAGGCGTGGAGTACTTATTTTGAGGTTTTTTATGCTATTTTGATATTTGGTTATTAACAGGATATGTGTCTCACATTGCAACGTGAGGATATGTTTGTCACATTGCGACGACGAGGAAATGTTCGTCACATTGTGATGTTCGTTTAGGTTCCTCACTTGCGACGATAGGTTTATGTTCGCCATATTGATATGACAAGGATATGTTTGTCACATTTTGATCGATGTATATGTTCGATATATTGCGACCACAAGGAATTTTTTGTGACATTACAACATCCGTTTATGTTCGTCACATTGCAACCACATGGCTATGTTCATCAGATTGCCATGACAGGGCTATGCTTGTCACATTGTGATCGACATATATGTTCGTCACATTGTGACGTATATATATGTTTGTTACATTGTGACATTACTATGTTTGGTAATTTGCAATGTTTCTATGTTTGATACATTGTGACGTTTAGAAATGTTTGTCACGTTGCGACATCGAGATATGTGTGTCTCATAGAAACGCAAGGAAACTTTCTTCACATTGCAATGAGAAGTTGATGTGCGACACATTGCAACTTTTGTTTATGCTCATCACATTATGATGTAACTATCCACATTGGGAAAACATGCCTATGTTTTTCACATTGCAATGTTAGTTTATGTTCATCACATAGTGACATCACATTGCAATGTTAGTTTATGTTCATCACATAGTGACATAACTATGTTAAGCAGATTGCAATGTTACTATGTTCGTTAGATTGCAACGCTACTATGTTCATCAATAGTGACATTACTATGTTTGACACATTGCAACATTACTATGTTCTTCAAGGCTAACATCCAATTTTGTTCATCAAATTAAAATGTAGAGACATGTTCACACATGACAAGGTTGGTTTGCATTCATTAATACATTACAAAGGAAGTTTTGACTAAGTTTAAAAAAAAATCTAACTAATTTTTTCCTTTGTGAAAAAGATAGGAGCTTTGAACTGAGGCGATATTTTATGTAGAAGGAAACTTAGACTCATACTTGTTCTAAGGAAATTGATAGCATATGATCTTGAACTGTGCACCATCCCTTCAAAAATAATCATATATAAAAAATATATAATAATCTACTTGCTATTAATATTTTGTTTGCCATTTTATGTTTTGTTTTATAAAAATCAAATTAAATTTGGACTTTACTGCAATATTTATTTGTGGGCCTAATGGTTAAGAACATGTGTTTCCTCCTAAGAGGTCATAAGTTCAAACTGTGAGAGGAGTAGGGTATGTATACCCTTCAGACTCTTTACCACCAAATCATTGGGCGAGGGGGTCTCATACACAAATTTGGTGATAATTTTTTTGAAATTTGTCGATTGGATTTAAATGAGGTGGTTGTGAGGAATGATGGTTTTCCTCTCTACCTAGATTCATTTGTTGTATGTTACAAATTCAACTCGTAATGAATAGATTGTTGTGATTATTATACTTTTATTGTCATGTCACTTTAAAAAGGTTATAGATTTATTTTAATACACACTTAATATAGAAAGATGGATATACAATGTAAGACTTAGCAAACTTAGTTTACTTGAGATTTTTTTTATTAATTTTGAGTTTTCTTTTAAGTTATTAATGATATTCATTTTAATGGAATTTGAAAAGATTGAGATTTTTTTTAATAACGTTTTTAAAATGTGATTTATGCAATAGGTGAACACTTGGTGATTGCTTAATGTTTGTGAAATATAAAATTAGTTTTAATTTGATTTAAATATATTAATCTAATGGAAATGTTAAAATACTCAATTATTATGATTATTTTATAATGAGATTTAAAAATATACGATTTATGAAAAGGGTCAACTGAGGTTGATTACTTAATGTTTGTGAGAATCTGAAAATCAACTTTAACCTGACGTTTAAAATACTTCATTTTCAAAGGTGTAATTTGCTTAAAAGGAAAACTAAAATACATGAAATTGCTCCTCTATTTAGATAAACTAATAAAACTAATTAATAAAAAATCCTCAAACCATGTGCCTGGATATCAATCTCAACAACTAAATCATATTCGAGCGAACCAAAAACAACCCATAATCTAGTTAATCGAGTTAAGATTTAATCCAATTTGGATTAGAGCAAGTCGAATGAAGGTCTAATTGACCTCATCATATGCTTTAGATAGATCCAATTTAAGGAGGGTCACTTAAATATTTTTCTTTTTAACATAGTGAAATTTTTCTTGAGCCACTGCAACGACGTCATGAATCTGCCTATTATGGAGAAATCTGAATTTATCTTCTCCAATGAACTTACTCATCAAGGGATTTAGATGTCGGGAAATCACCTTCGAAATCAATTTATAGATTACATTACAACACGAAATAGGTCTAAAGTCCCCGAAAGAGTCTCAATTTTTCTTCTTAGGGATAAGGCAGAGGAACATTTTGTTGAATGAGTTAATAATTTGCCCATTCCTTTTGGATTATCTGACAACCTTTAAAAGGTACTCCTTGAATAGATCATAGAAATACTTAAAGAATTCCACTGTGAAGTTGTCATGCACTGAGCTTTTACCATTTTCATTGAATTTAAAGTCGCATGAACTTCAGCGTCTGAAACCTCTTCTTCCATCAAATTATTCATTTCCTCTGTAAAAACCACGGGGAATTTTGATACAACTGTAAGGATTTCTTGGATAGGATGGTCTTCCGATTCCTTAAATTGGGCTTCAAAAAAAATGCCCCTGCCTCTAATTTCTCTTGAAAAGAGCTTACTGTGATCCCTTCATCATTTTTGATCTCCTGGATCTTGTTGATACATTTTCTATAATCAACATATTGATGAAAGAATTTAGTATTGTCATCTCCAGCCTGTAGTTATATTGCTCTGCTTCTCTGCCTCCATTCCACCTCTTCCTTCTCCAGCCATGCAATTTTCCTAGCTTCCAAGGAATTAAGTTATTCTATGGATGATGTGGAGGGGGGGCATAGTAAAGATCTGATACCAGAGAAGAAATTTTCTCCTCTATCTCCTAAACGTCTCTCTGGTTTCAAGCTTTGTATATAGGGATCCACTTTTTAATGGCCCATTTAAATCTTGTTAGATTGTTGGAAAATTGTGTCTTCATTAAGTTGATGATGGAGGAGTCCAGACTTCTCCATTCTAAGCGTAGAAAATTCTTGAAATCTTCTTCGACGAGACAATTTTTATTGGTTTTAAAGGGGGCCTTTGGGGATATTGCATCAAATACTATTTATAAGGAGATTGGGTGTTGATCGAATAATCCCCTGACTTCCACTGATGTCTTGACTCAAACTCTAGATTCCAAAAGGTCTTACGATATTAACACTCAGTCTAAAAGTTTGGCTATTTCCTCCTGACCAGACCTTCCATTACTCCATGTTGGAATTACTTGATAGGTTTGAAGTCGACAACTTTTAGATCTTCCATGAGAGAGATGAAAAAATCTCGTTGTCCATCCGGCCTGGGATTCGAACCCCAAACCTCTCTGAAAGACACCATGAAGTTGAAGTGAGCTATGATGGAATAGGGCTTCCTTAGGACTCTTGCATGTATAATATCTTCTTAGAATGAAATTCGGTTAGCATATGGCCCATAAATATTTATAAAATTCAAAATATTCGTCCATATTTTAAAGTTTCTAACAGACTGCAATAGCCGACCGATACAAAAAAGAATTTATAGCCATAAAATCAAGGCTCCAACCTGTGATTAGCCCCCAAGACAAGCCTTATGCATCTATGGAACTAAAATACCAATTCTTAAACCATGACCCTAGGGAATCTCTATATTTTTCTCCACTACATATAGTCTCTTATATCATTGTGACGTCAATTTTAAGGTTTACTAGCAACCTCTTAAGGGATAATTTTTTATTTTTTTGGGGGGGCACCCCTCTTGCATTGAAAGAGAGGATTTTCATTGTGAAGGGGAGCTGAGGGATTTCCTTGCTCTAAGGGCCCTAGTGATCAAGATTTGTCTTCCTTTTTTTTATTTCCACCATGGATTTTGTTTGAGCTTTTACAAAATTAGACTGGGGAGGATCCAAGGCCAGACCCCCATTAGAGGGGGTTGAGGACTTGAGCATGGATTTTGAATGAATTTCATACATATTCCTTTCAATATTGGATGAGGCTCTGGGTTTAGGAGGAGACAAATGAGGGGGGGAGGGGAAAGAGCAGAGGGGGAAGGAGGAAGGGATGGGGGCAGAGAAGGAGGGGCAACATGAAGATAATCAATCCTGGAATAAGGGGGATAAAGGGTGTTAGGAAAAGGGGAAGGGCCCTCAATACTTTTCACTTATGAGACTAAGGGGGAAGGGCTCAAGGAGAAATTCTAGAAGAACCCATAGGAGACCGTCCAGGGAGAATTGTTTATAATGGATTCTAATTCAAGGGAGTCTTGGGAGAGTAGGGAAGCCCATAAATCTCATCACATAAGTTGGAACCTTTTTCTATGACCTCAGAATCAAAGAAAAAATAAGTTAAACGGGGAGATTCAATAGAATTACATGATACTGGCTTCTCTGATTCGAAAGTGGTCATCTTGGAAGATTCCATAGCTACTTATACTTGGATTACCACCTCTGCACTTACTCCATTTTCTATCGACAAGGAGACCGCGTTCTCCTTTCTGTTGAAAGTGGACTTCTTTGGAGAATCCCTAGCTCCTTCTGCTTGGTGTACCACCTCAACAATTACTCCATTTTCTACTGTCATGGAGACCAAGTTCTCCTTTTTGTTTAAAGTTTAATTCCTTCTCCACACCTTGGAGGGGGCTTAGCAAAGAGGAGAGAATATTATGCATTGTTCTTTCAAATGACCACACGCATGGCATCCATAACATCAAAAGGATATTTTCCAGCAATCAACCTTCTGATGCTAGGTTATAAATCCCATAACTAAATCAACATTACTGACTAAACCCTCACTTGTATCGACCTCCACTTGAATCCATGCCCATCTACAGTCGATTTTTGAGAACCAATTGGGCTCCAGCTTGATAAAAATCCCATTTTTTTGTCGATAGATTCCAAGGCCTCCCTTGTCCAAAACGTTAGAGGAAGACCTGACAGAATATCCCACACCTTTTTTCTAGCTACATATTCTCATGAGGGGTCAAAATCAGTTGTCCATTCCTTAAGAAATAAATTAGATGGTCCCCATTCCCAGCTTATTTTGAGTAGGGCCTCACAATCCTCCTTATATTTAAGGACAAAGTAGTTCCAACCTCACGCTAGGATGAAGGCTTCCAGAATGTATCCTAACACATGTTTCCATTCTTTTTCCATCCAGGATCTTAGGACTTCTATACATGCAAATTTTTCATTGAAACGTCCCACTAGCACCTTGCCAATGTAACCTGAAATATTTGCAATTCCAATGTCCTTCCCTACCACCATTTCTACCTTTCCATTTGTTTTCCTTATGCACCTGGCTTTATTCCACTTCGAAATAGTTTGGATAGACCGAGAGGGTATGGAGCTCGACCTCATAAATTCAGGTTTGTTTGTCACCCTTCGACTCTGAATTAATATGTGCTCTTGTCTCTTTCCTTCTATATTTCCCCCTGACATGAGGCTCTTCAACAAGGACTTCGGTGGAAAATCATGGGGGATTACTGGAATAGGGGGAAATGAAATACTGAGAATCGACACCTAGGGGAAAACCCCTCACTTTCTCTTCCAAATACATTGAAACCTCATTTTCCCGAGGTTTTCCTAGGAGGGGATGGGTCTTGTGCCAACCTCCCTTCCAATAAATTATTCATGTGATATGAATGGGGGGAAATAATCTGGAACAGGGTCGTAATCGACCTCATATGTATCTGACAATGTCATGGGAACATAAAGAATGCCAAGTGTTATGTCATAAAATGGGAATCGAGAAAGAGAGATGTGACATGGGGAGATATGCCAGAACGGGGAAAAATATGGTGAAGGGAAGACGTGAGAAAGGGTCTGGAAAAACCTCACTTTGGGCCTGCGACCCTTGGCACCTAAGGCTACAAGTGGGCACCCATTGAGCCTCACCTAAAACCGCAGATTCATCCTCTGCGAATCTCTATATATTATAATTATATAATATATTTCCAATATAATATATACCCTAACCCATGTAATCAAATACTTAATATAACCCTTACCCTAATAATTAATTAGTTGTTAATCAAATATAATCATCTTCTCCTGCGATAGACTTTTGGTTGCAAATCTTTGTGTCAACTAGTTTCCATAGAAGGAGGTAAATTTGTAAGGGCATCTAAATCTAGTGAAATAATTCCATCCCTTCATCCCACTGGAACATCCCTGCTGAGAGTATTGTCCCCCATTATCTAGTTAACTATGTCTGTAATTGTAAATTCATTATCACATTTTCGCTTAATAAATTTTAATTAGTATATAAAAATAATCCATATATAAAACATTCATTTAATTTACTCTCCCACACCAAAGAAAACATTTGTTTTATTTCTTTCTTTACTTACTACAAAATGTAAGGATAACAAACTCCAAAGAAAATAAAATAATTTATTTGTCTTTGTTACGCACTTTGTTAGATCACCTACTCTCTTACATTCGTTGGATAATGTAACTTTATTTTGCATCATTCAACAACACCAAAAAAAAGTAGGTTCTTTATCCCCTTCACATAGGAAAGGTGAGGCGTCTCTTAGATTCATTGAATCACCTAATTATAATGTGTTTCCTCTTAAGAGGTCACAGGTTCAAATCCAAAGGGGGGTAGGGTATGCATACCTTCATAGACTTTACCAGTCAAATCGTTGGGCAGAGGGGGATCCCTTGTCCCACAAACAAGGGGGTATCATACACCAATTTTGTGTGGTGGCTTGGTTGTGACCTTAAAAATAGATTATTATTATTATTATTATTATTAACAATTACTAAAAATGAAAGCAATACTTGACCTTTTAGGATCCCATCACTAGCAAAGCAATAGAGAAGCAATAGTTGACTTTTCAAAATCCCATGAACATTAACGAGAGAATTTATTTTTATTTCATATTCACAGGGTAAGAGAAGTACTTCACATATATTTGTGCACTTGTCACAAAGAATCCCTAAAATACATCACATCTACGTGTGCACTCATAATGAAAATCTATAAAATACTTCACATCTATTAAATAATCAATAATGCATTACACACTCAATACATTACATTACAAGCTCTACACAACACTTCAAACACGACACAACACAAGTTTAGATATACTTCTAATTAAGTTAATATATTGAGCCTTAAATGCTAATTAGCCTCTAGATTCCTATAGACCATTATAGCTAGTCCATGAATATTACCGTGGAATCCCTTGAATTGTCTAGAGATAAAAAGCCATGATGTCCATAAAATATAGCTTTTTATCCTCATGTGCATCTTATGAGAAGCGATTATCTCATCCATTGGCTACGATCTTTTTTTCTATGCATCACATGTCAAGAAAGAAGGTTTGTGTTAAAATTGTTGAAGAAATGGAATATACAATTTATAGGAAGAAACACAAATGTTTAAAGCTACTTATAAAATACATTGAGGAGTGGAACTTTGAAACAAAGTTAAATACAAGATTATTATAATTATGAGATAACATAACTATGATTAGGGAAGTATGGTGGTGGTGTAGCAACATTCATTGTCACTAAATTGATTTATGAGTGAATATCGACCTTTTGTTCCATTTTAGGATTAGATTGAGGTAAACCAAGCCGTAGGGAGCTTGATCTAACAGAATATGTTGGCACAGGACTCATGGGAATAACAAGAACATTCTCACAATTGTGTATCTTGACCATGTAATTGTCAAGATCATGGTTTTATTAAATAAATATTAAATAAAAAGCATTGAAATTGTTTTATTGACAAATAAATATATTATAAGCTCACCCATTACACTCATAATCCCTAATTCTCATAATTGTAACCTGACATAGTTGCTACAGGTGGATTGGAATCAAGATGGTGAATCACCAAAAGAGGGCAAGGACCGAGTTGAAAAACACAGGTTGGAATTAAGAAGGCGAATCATCATAAGAGGGAACTAACCGAATTAAAAGACACAGGGAGCAAGTGAATTAAATATGGTCATGAAATTAAAAAAATGATACAGGTAAGCATAGGTCGAATTATACACACATGCGGAATTAAAAGACACAAGTTGAATTAAAATACAAAGGTCGAATTAAAAAGAAACAAGATTGATTTAAAGTGCGCATGCAGAATTATAAAACACAAACCGAATTATAGCTAGTAAAGTTGAGCACATTGCACATCAATTTAAAATAAAACACATATATCAATATATAAATAATTAACATGTTCATACATGAATGCCCAAATGGAATGGAACTTGTCTTTCCAAGCAACATTTTTTTATCAACCTAAAATATGTCGCGTGACTAGGAAAATCCTCTACGGCTAGGGTTTCCTTAGGTAAAACGAATTTGTATCCCTCATGGTCTCTGGTTCGGGGGGAGGATCTCCCCCCAACCCTCTCCTCCTCCCCCTAATATCACAACCTTTCAATCTCTAATTGTCTTCTATACAAAAAACACAAAATGCCCCCCTCTGTCCCGTTTTATGAAGAAGATCGATGAGATCCCTAAAGTTTCAGTGCACTCCTCCATCTCTCTCTCATTTTCCCTTCGGCTAGCTAAGAATGGGATGATCAGTCAATTTATGGGGTTGTGGCCCTCT
Organism: Picea sitchensis; assembly: GCA_010110895.2. Classification (NCBI taxonomy): domain Eukaryota; kingdom Viridiplantae; phylum Streptophyta; class Pinopsida; order Pinales; family Pinaceae; genus Picea; species Picea sitchensis. Next base: position 80,045 of record SNQJ01S0024646.1, on the reverse strand, counting down.
CCAAGAGAAATGGAACAATGGATGGATCAAAAGTGGAAGAAAAATATTCAAGGGCAAATGTCCTATGTGTTATGTGGTAAGGGGTTATTTGTCTTTCTCTTTGAAAATAAATTTGATATAGATCTAATCTTCAAGAGTGGCCCCTATTTTATGGTCTTAAGGGGAATGTATCTGAACAAATGGATTCTAGACTTTAGTCCAGAAAATGGCATCCCTTCAACAATCCCAGTATGGGTCTGCTTTCCCTTTATTCCCTTGCACTGTTGGAATGATGACCCCCTGAAAAACATTGGAAATATGTTGGGTAGATTCATTGATCGATTTTAACCATGAGAAGGTATTCAAGATTTCACATGGCTATGTGTAGAAGTAGATCTGTAAAAAGGGATACCAAAGGCCATCCAACTCACCCTGGATAACTGGTCCTACATTCAGACAGTGGACTATGAACAACTTCCATTCAAGTGTAAATCTTTCCATGAATAAGGCCACTTCGCAAAAAATTGTCCCAAGTCAAAGGTAGATCATTCAAAAGAAAAAGAACAAGATCAATGGCAGCAAGCCAAAAAAAGAAAATCCCCAGTAAAGCGACAACACATCAGCAGGAGTGCAGAGAGATCTCCACGCCTTCTTCTCTCAATAAAGGAAAGTCATCGTTGGTGGGGGACCATGAAGAAGAAAGCAGTAAAATCTGGTACACATCACTAGAAAATCTAGAGGCGAAAACTATATACACAAGGGAAAAGGAAATAATAGAGGAAAATCAGATCCATCATGAAAAAGACCCAACTCTACCACTAGATCAGCAAGAGTCGGAAGTAAATCATCTTGAAGATCCTTCCCCCAGCATGATCCCCTCCTGAGTTCCTGTAGATATTATTGTCACTCTAGAGGATGATAGTCAAGAGGAATCCAGGGAAGATTTGGATTTGGAGATCACTCAAAGATCCAAAGTAAATAAGGTGGGTCAAAAAACTAAACGAAATAGAAGGGAAAAAGATGCAACTCGAGACAAATAACTCTTGATACATACCACCCTAGAAGAAGTATTCAAGAAAGATAGGAAATCTGGAAAGGTGCCCCCTGAAAAGGGTCATTCTCAGCCCTCTAAAGGGGGGGCGTCCAAATCCACAAGTAAGTAATGAAAATAGTATACTGGAATTGTAGAGGTCTGGGAAAAAAAAAAGGAAGTTGTGGGAAAGTTAATTAAGTCAAAAAAAACCCAAATCCTCCTAATCCAAGAGACTAAAATGCAAGGACATGAAGCCCTTCAGGAAATTAAACAACTTTGGAAAGCAAGCACATGAGTAGCTATCAGTGCACGAGGAGCCTTGGGGGGAATTTGTACCATGTGGAATACAATGAGCTTCCATGAAGAAAGAATATATCAAGAAGCACATTGGGTTATGGCCCATCTGAAACATCTTCCCTCAAGTAAGTTTTATCCTATCATTAATGTTTATATGCCTACTAATTATTAGGAGAAAGTAGAATGTTGGGAGTCCTTGTTGGGCATCAAGGATGTTGGGTTTCTGCAAAACTGTATCATCACTGGTGACTTCGACACAACTATGCATTTGAAAGAAAAAAGAGGTGGCTCTATAGTAAGAGATAATTTTAGGGAATGCAAGGAAGACATGGTATCTAGCCAGGATTTGTTTGATGCCTATCCCAGTAAAGGAAAATACACTTGGAGCAACAATCGAACTGGGGTGGGGAACATTGCAGCTAAGATTGACCATTTTCTTATTCATATCTCCTTATTATCCCTTCTAGATAAGATTTCCTCCCACATAATTCCCTGGGGTCTCTCTGATCACCACCCAATATCTTTGTCCTTTGAAAAGGAGGAAAATTTAGGTCCAATTCCCTTTCGATTTAACACCCTCTGAATGGATTCCCTTGACCTCTTCCCTCTACTCTCCCGTGTGTGGAATCAATGGGTGTATGGCTCTCATGTTTTCATTTGGGAGAAAAATTTAAAAATATATAAACAGACTATTAAGCACTGGGTCAAGAACTATCCCTTCTCCCCAAGGGAAGAAGTTGAAAATTGTAAAAAATAGTTGGAGGATTTATAGAGAAATATGTAAACCAAGGAAATAAATTATACCCAAATTTCTCATGAGAAAGAAGTCTTTAAAAAATACATGAAGGCACTTAAAGATGAAGAATTGATTTGGAGGTTGAAATCAAGATCTTTATGGCTTCAGGCAAAGGACAAAAACACCTCCTTTTTTCATAAGCAGGCAAAGGCTCGACAATGTAGAAACAGAGTGAAAGAAATAAAGTCTCAGTCGGGAGAGTTCATTACCTCCTCTGAGGAAATTAAGAAGGAAACTTCAACTCATTTTGGGAACCTATATACAAAGGATGAAGGAGACATTCAAGAAAAGTGCAAACAATTTATAGAACACATCCCTGCCCTGATCTCAGAAGATGACAACTTAGATCTAAACAAGGAGGTTTATGTTGAAGAAACATGTGAAGCTCTCAATCAGTTTGACCTGGATAAGGCTCATGGACTGGATGGCTTCACTCTTCACTTTTATCTAAAATATTGGACAATTATCAAAATCGATTCCATCTAAATGGTCAGATATGTTAAAAAATCCTTTAGGATGGGTGGTGCCACTAAATCTTGGCATAGAGCTAATGTTCCCTCAGCACTTGTAACACCAACCTCAAGTGATGCTCATGCTCTTCCTCGGACTTAGAATAAATAAGTATGTCATTCAAGAACACAATGACGAAATTATCTAGATAATTTCTGAATATGCCATTCATTAAGCACATACAGACAATTGGTGCATTGGTTAGTCCAACTGGCACCACTACAAACTCATAATGTCCATATTGTTGATGTTTGGACAACATCAGGAAGACAAATGATTGGATAATTGATGTATCTGGTTAACACCAAACCAAATATTTTCTATGCAGTGAGTGCACTTAGCCAGTTTATAAGTCAGCTAAGATAGACACACTAGATTGTTGCGAAGCATGTGTTGAGATACTTGCGAGGCATAATTGGACATGGTCCAAGATATACTTCCAGTATTAATATGATATGGCAGGAATATATTGACTCTAATTGGGAAGGGAGCACATTGGATAGAAAGAGAACCTTCAGGTGTTGCTTCACTTTTGGATCTTCCATGGTTTCTTGGTGTAGCAGGAAACAAACTTCTGTGGCTTTGAGCACAACAGAAGAAGAGTACATTGCATTAATTATGATGGTCTGTGAAGCAGTGTGGCTTTGCAAGATCCTTGCAGATTTATCCGAACATGTGTTGGATTCTACCATTATTCATTATGGTAACCAAAGTTGTGTGAAGATCTCTGATAATCCAGTGTTTCATGAGATCAACTACCATTACATCTGAGACATGGTGCAGAGGAAGGAAGTATTGGTGCAGTACCTTCCTACATATGAGTAGATTGTTGATGTTCTTACCAAACCATGATGAAGTTCAAGTACTTTCGTGACAGACTTGGTGTGGCAGAAAATGCCTCCCTTGCTGAGAGGGAGTGTTGATGTTTGTAGCTTCCTGAGACATTCTCTAGATCGTACTCCTTTGTGACTGAATTGAGTTGATCTGTGATGAAACTTATCTGAGAAGGGATAAGTGAGGCACTTATCTGAGAAGGGATAAGTGTGTTTGGGCTTATAGCCCAACGTCCCATGTGGAGATCACATGAGGACATGTCAAGGGAGTTGACCCTTGATGTCATACACTATGGGAGTTGACCTTAGTGTTTCTAAAGGGTGTAGCCTCTAGAAGTCCATATGGAGTGCCATGTGTGACAAACTTTCTCCAGATTGTACTCCTCTATGAATTGAGTTGAGTTGATATGTGAGGAAACTTATTCGAGAAGGGATAAGTGAATTTGGGCTTATAGCCCATTGTCCCATGTGGAGAGAACATGAGGACATGAAGTGTTCCTAGAGGGAGTAGCCTCTATAAGTCCACATGGAAGTTTCATGTGTGACAAACCTTTTTCTACTACGGTGGTTGTGTACGACTGGCGGAGACTATGTGTCTCTGGACAATATTTTTGTACTACTATGGAAATATACCTCCCTAGCTAAGAGGGAGTGTTGATGTTTCATCATCGAGTGGAACTTCTCCTAGATTGGGTTGCAGACCAAGGGAGATAGGATACATTTATCATAAAGGTGCACTTGTGGTAAATGGGCCCAGACGTAGTCCTTCCTTGATCATGACAAGGAATAATATGGACTCGAGGTGCTTGAAGTTCTTTCCACGTGTCAATTAATATCAGGCCGACATTCGCTCATAGGTGTGTACCTGTGGTGAAAGATCCTGGTGTGGTCATTGTCCTAGTCATGGTGATTTGACAAGGAATGATAAAGACTCAAGATGCTATATGTTATTACATGTGGAGCCAAAGTGAACCTAATCTTAGAGAGAGTTAATTGGCTCAGAGGGAGAGCTACAGAAGGAGTTTCTCCTCGGTTCAGGTGGGAGAGAGATGTCTCCGAAAGAATAAAAAACAAGTGGCATGAGTATAGGGTGAAGTTTGTATACTTCAAAGACAATCTTTGCATGTTGCAGAATGTCTCTCTCATTGAGAGGGAGTGTTGATGTTTGGACAACATAGGGAAGACATTCTCTTAGAATAATAGTTAATAATATAATTATTGATTATTAAATATCATATATAATAAGTAAATGATAATAATAAATAGTTATTGATTATTCAAGGGACGCATCCTTTCATGGATGGTCACCATATGTTCCCTATATATGGAATGCTCATCATTGTAATAATATATCAATCATATCTTATATGAATAAAAACCAACACATACATGGTTCTGAAGGTTGTCTTATTGATGTCTTATTCCTTGATTCTTACCTGATGGTATCTTGATCTCAAGTCTATCTTTGAAAATATTTTTCCACTCTTAGTTGATCAAAGAGGTCATCAATTATGGGAAGAGGGTATTTTTTCTTCACAGTGGATTTATTCAATTGTCTAAAGTCAATACATAGCCTTAATATTCCATCCTTCTTTTTTACAAAGAGTATTGTTGCTCCTCGAGGTGAAACACTTAGACGTATGTACCCTTTCTTCAACAACTCTTCCAACTACATTTGTAATTCTTTCAATTCATATGTGCTCATTATGTAAGGTGTTTTTGATACTGGGGCATCTCCTCGTACTAAATCAATAGAGAAATCTATCTCCCTCTTTGGTGGAAATAATGGTATTTCTTGGAATACATCTTCAAACTCTTGCAATACTGGAAAATCTTGAAGGCTTGTCCCTTTTGTCTTTTCTGACTCTTCCACATGAGTTGCATACAATTGACATCCTTTCCTAAAACTTTTCTTCGGCTATAAAGCTGAAATCTCCCTTATAGAAACGGGTCTTGGAATTCCTTTCACAGTGCTTTGTTTTCCTTCTTCATCAAGACATGTAAATGTCTTGTTATGAAAATCTAGGACATCATGGTGTTGGTCCAACCAATCCATTCCAATTAGGATGTCATAAGATCCTAATGGGATGATATTCAGATCAACAATTGTATTTACTCCATTAATATTTATTGGACAACTTATGACAGCCTCATTGATCCTTATTTTGGTTCCAGTGGCTAGTTGAACCAAACTTGACTTCCCTAGCTTACTTTTCTCCAAATGTATTATGTCCGCTATTTTAGGATCAATGTAACAATGAATTGCTCCTGAATTAATTAAAATAACAATAGGTTGATTAATGATTTTACCTTCCACTTCGATTGTATTGGATTGGTACTCTGCTTGTTGATCTTCTAATGCTACATAGATTCTTCCCAAGTCCTCCATTGTTGTAGCCTCTTGGATGTTGTGCATGGTCTTCGCTTTATCTCCTATATGAGGGAAATCCTTGTATAGGTGATTTTCCTTGCACCCCCAAAATTGAATTGGTGGTCTTCCTCTTTTCCCCAAGGAATTATCTTTCTTGGATTCATCCTTAGCAGGCTGGTCTGACTGATTTTTATTTGGGCTATTTTTGTTGAAAGGAGGTTTGAATCCTTTCTTTCTCTTATCAGACTTTATCCTTCCAATATTTCTGCAAAGACTCTCTACCCTTTCCTTGCTCATACAGGTACTTATCTTTCCTGATGGTCTCATTCAACGTCCTAGGCTCATCATGTTGAATATTCTCTTTATAAAATGAAGGAGGTCCACTCAAAAACCTATGTATTTTAACCTTATCGTCCTTTATAAACCCCACATATTTTAGCAATCCCAGGAACTTGTTTTCATACTCTGTCATGGTCATGCTTCCCAACCTGAGTTCAAATAACTCCTGCATCTTCTTTTCATAGAAGTTCTCTGAAAGGTACTCCTTCTGAAAATATTTATTGAACTGCTTCCAAGTGATCATTCCCTCATTAATGTGCTCAACTTGCTTCAGTTGATCCCACAACATAGTAGCTTTCCCATGTAAATGGTAAGTGGAAATTCTTGCTTCTAGGTTTGAGGAGTATTTATGCAATTGAAAATAGCTCCTGAGTCTAAGAAACCATGCTTCAACATCATCTTCCCTTTCTCTTTCACCATCAAAGGATGGTGGCTTAATTTTCCTCAATTCTCCTTGTAAACTGTCCAATCCATGCTTTATTCTTTGGTGCCTAACATGAGACACTTTTGGACTTCTTAAGGAGTCTTCAGATGCATAAAATTTCCTTGTTGAATAAGGCGGGGAGTGATGTCTATGAGTTATGTTGGCACTTCTTGAATGAGTAGCTCTTGTGTAGTTACCCCTTCTTTCATGATATATTTCTTCTTCCTCCTACCTTAAGTCTGATCCCTTCCTTACTTTCCCATGAAACCGATTTAGGATTTGTTGTACTTTAGCATTTATCTAATTTTGTTCTCTCATAAATCTCTCATTCTCTGCTTTGTAACTCTGCACTTCTATTTCCAGGCTCCTCACAGTGTCTATTAAGGTTTTTTGTTCCCATCTGCTCATGTGCCCATTTGATTCTATCTATGCATTACCAACACTAATAATTTTACCTTTGGATTCTTTGTCATGACTGAAGACTCCCTCTCCTTCCTCCATTTCTTGAATATGCATCATTATCTTGAATTAATATGGTTATACTCCCTAATTCTCTAAAATGTGCAGCTAACAAAATTTGTTAGGCTAAAAATAATTTAAGAAGATCCATGAAATTATGTATAATTATGTTCCCATACTGTATCAAAATTCTTTCTTTCATGAGTTCCCCCGAAAATTTTCAACACTTAGATTATTTTTCCATCTATTCGGGCTCACGGACTCACAATAAGTCCAACACTTAGTCATTTTTCTAACTTTGCGGACCCACGGACTCATAAAAGTCCAACACTTAGCCATTTTTCTATCTTTTTGGACTTGCAGACTCATGGACTTACGAACTCATAGACTCATAAAAAGTCCAACACTTAGCCATTTTTCTATATTTTCGGACTCGCAAACTCACAGACCCATAACAAGTCCCAACACTTAGCCATTTTTCTATCTTTTTGAACTCACAGACTCATAACATGTTCCAACACTTAGCCATTTTTCTGTCTTTTCGAACTCACAGACTCATAATCTTGTAATCATGGGCTTATGCCTCTAGCACTAGCTCTTTATTCTTCTTCATAAGACCTCGTTCGAAAATGTCTGACGACTTGTTTACTTTTGGCCCTTCACACCTCTAATCAACCCCCTTTTTTCCTTATCAAGTGACCGACATTGAAACCAGGTCCTCCGGACTTTAGCCTTTGGGCTATTCTCCCTTTTTGATCTTCTAATTATCCCAGAGTTTGACTTGTTGAAGTGGTCATAAAGTGTAGGCGATCGGTGGTTGTTGGTTAACATTCTCGCTTACTCTATCCTCCCACTTCTTGATCAAATGGTCAGGAAGGATCCTACCTAATCTTGATCTACGGTTGAGAAAAGTCCCGAAGGGATCTTAGATTGACGATATGTATGATTTTGTTACTCCAAGACTCTGGCAATTTTGTTGATAGAATAAATTGGAAATTCCCGGAGGCCATAATATCGGAGATGCCATGACATGTTGATGTCACCTATTGTAACGTGGACCCATGGTATGTGTGCCATGTGTCACTCAAAAATGGACATGTTGGGGTCAAAAATCCATTGAATTCATGAGACATGTGTCCCCACACGACACCCCGACCACATGTCATAAGACATGTCATCCACCAAACAAATGGTCAACATTCCTCTGCTCCAGACCTGACGGCCTGCGTGATTTCGTGACTACGGCTCTACACTTAGTGGCTTCAACACTTCACGGCTTCGACACTTCATGGATTTTCCTAGTCTCGAGTAATCGCCAAAATGGCGAAGTTTTAAAGTAATCACTATCCTTGTACTCCTAATATAACGACTGGCATTACTCCCGAATTCTTTCCTCAAACTGACGGTTGGCAGGATTTCTAGGAATTAATATTCTTTACATCCGGAGGGTCAATGCCATATGACCATGATCAATGGATGATATTTCACCCAAACTTCCTATCAAATCGAACGACCGACCAGATTTCATGACTTCGGCCTTCGGGATTTCATGCTTCTTCCCTATCTTCTGGCGAGATCTCCTTCTTGGCTTCAATCAACGGTTGACGATCAACTAGTTTGATGTGACGGTTGGGACTTAATATGTCCCAACCTCTGGCTTCATCTTTATTCGACGGTCCTTGTTTACTTGACTCCCTATATAACAATATAGAGATTCCTTGATTCAACGGTTGTGATTGTTCCCGAAATTCAAAAGGAAATGACCACGATTCCACAATCCTTTACCAAGGATCTATGTCTGCATGATGGTTTGGCTTTTGCATGATTTCTTCAATGTTATTTCTCCTGAGATTTTCTTTCCTCTTGTGTGCTCTTCTGCATACGTTTTCCATGGTTGGCATTGATGGCAACTAATTTTCCAACACATAATACCATGTCCAACAGTTCTGGCCAATACCATTCCAATGTTTCAACCTGAGGCTCTGATACCAATCTATAATGTACCCATCCACCCCTGGTTGGGCATGCTACCTCAAGGACTTTGTTCGAAAGTGAAATTTGAATACTGATGCCCTTTAATTATTAAAGAAGCATGAAATAAACATGATAGTAGCACATGCAATAATAAATATTCATGCTACATTGTAAATAATGTTTTAACATGTCATGCATAACAATAACCAACAAGCATGCATGTTATATCATACGAATCTTAGACATAGTAATTGATACACAACGGAAATGAATATACAATAGAGAAACACATGACAGAGAGAACTTATCTTAAGAAAAATGGTTCACTAACTGGCTGCAGACTAAGGCTATTCCACCCAACCTTAGACATTGTTGTTCCAAGTCTCAACAACAATGTCACCCTGAGCTAGGGCTATGAATCCACAAGGATGGTTCCAGGGTGTCACTCAGCTTGCCAAACCAATCAGCACTCAAGTTCTCATAGGCTTCTCAACACACACAACAATCTAAGTACACCAACTCTCTTTTATCCAGCATGCACAACCCAAGAGAATGGACCCCCTTCTTTGGCACGCAGTACCTCAGGCTGTCCACCTCCTTCCAAGGCTCCAATGCATTTGGTCAAGAATCTCCATGTTGGGACTCTCAGGATTCATAACTGTGAGCACAACTTAACACATGCCAATGTATCTCAGACATGCATGCATTAATTCATGGTTGGAATACACCAACAATCATTACATCCAACAAAACAATGGCTCATCTCCAACAATTCATTTTTCCTTCCCAAGCTAAGATCAAAATGAATGAGGAATGATGAATGGGTGAAAAATGAATGGAGAGAGAGAACAAAATGAAAGGTGTGAACCATGAACAATGGGTGAACCCCCAAACAACCCAAATATGGTTTATATATTTCTTGGAATTAAAGATCCACATGGCCTTCCCCTAAGAAGCTCATGTAACTAATATTCTCCATTACAACAAAAATGGGTCAATAAAATATAAAATAAATACTTATCCCCTCAAGCCCCCTCTCTCTTGGAATCATATCTCCCTATAACTTTTGTCCTTGTTCGTCTTGCAACCAATGATGTATTTTATTATTAATAATGATCAAAGCATTACATTTCCTAGGCATGATGCCCTCTTTTTATTGTTTGGGCACTCTGGCCTTTCATAAATTAACAAAATACATTATTTAATATGGGGGCTCAAAACCGGGGTATTACAAAAGATCGCAAGAGGAGTCAGGAGAATGAATCATTCTCAATTTGCGGATGACACCTTGTTGGTAAGAGGAGGTTCCTCTCAAATTATAGTGAGTCGATTCCCAGTATGGTTAAGTCTCAAGAGGAATTATAAACAAAAACAAGACTCAAATATATGCATGGAATATAAAAACTAGCACTCTTGTGATAATTGCCACTTTGTTGCAATTTTCTTTCTCAATGGATTGGAAATTATTCAAATATTTAGGCACACCAATTAGCCTAAAGTCTCTCCTAGGGGAGGCATGGAAAGTCATCCCACAGGAGATAAAAGACCAATTTGAAGTTTGGGGAGCAATATACTTGAACCCAGCATGTTGATTGGTTTTGGTGAAATCACTCTTATCTTCTTTCCCCATCTTTCAATTCTTAGCTATATTAGCTTCAATGGGTATAAAAAAAGGCAATGGCTTAGATAATTCGCAAATTCCTCTGGCAAGGGAGCAAAGATAATGAAAAAAAAAATCATATGGTCAACTAGAATAGAGTCTGTGCACCTAAAGAACATGGTGGGTTAGGAGTTTGGGACCCAGAAAAGATAAATATTGCATTAGGAGAAAAACTTCTCTGGAGATTGATAACTGGCGGTAATGATTGGTGGAAGAAAGAAATTTACTACAAATATCTTTCAAGAAATCGAAGGAGATGCTTGGACATAGACCCTAACCATCAATCAGGTTATCGTATCTAGAAATTAATAAGATCATCTCTTCCTTTCTTCCAAGACCATCTTTCCTGGAGCCCGGGGAATGGAAAGAAAATCAATCTTTGGGAGGATTACTTCTCTGCCTCTGGGATCTTAAAATACATCTCATTCTTAGCTCATGTTCGGACTTGGCTAACAAATCAGGGAAATTTTTCCCTTTTTGACATCTCAAAATGGCATAGTAATGGATCTTAGAAGAGGTGGAACTTGGGAGAAGTCCCTCCTAATGTCTCTCGAGAAACTCATTGATTCCTCCTTCTTATCAATGGGTCAACTCATGTTCACCTTCATCAGAAGGAAAATAGGGGTTGGGGTACTTCTTGTTACTCAGTAAAAGAAGGGTATAATTTCCTAATCAAACAATCCCATCTTCCAAGAAATTCCAACATTTGGAATAAGATATGGAATATATATGGGCTCCCAAAGGTTAATATTTTTGGATGACAATTAACACACAAAAAGTTTCTCACGGGAGAAAATTTCCTCAAAAGAGGTATTATGGGACCGTTTAGATGTGCACTATGTCGAAAAGACCTTGAATCTTCATCGCATCTCTTTTTGGATTATATTTTTCTCCAAACAAATGTGGCATCTGGTATACTCAGAAATAGTGCATAATATTGTATGACCTTCAAAATGTAAAGCTATGATTGGGAAATGGAGTAAAGTTTAAAAGGGTTCCTTTTCCAACAAGTTGGCCTTTCATCGTATCTGGAAGGCATCCATTAAATTTGTGTGTTGGAAACTATGGTTGGCAAGGAACAAAGCCATTTTTTTAAATAAATTTCTTCTCCCCCCCTTCTATAGTTGCTCATGTGATGGGCCAATTGGGGGAATACCTCACATCATGAAGAATAAAAGTTGAGAAAATTGAGCAACTAGAAAAAGAAGAAGAAGAACTTTGGATGTCTAAATTGAATGTCAAAATTTGCCTTTCCTCCAAAAGAACCCAAAGATCATTCTAGCAGCTTCGGGCTTCACCTCAGGAATACAATATCTGGCTTTTTTCTCAATCGAGATCCATCCTGTGTTTCGACGGGGCTTCAAAAGGAAACCTAGGGGAGGCATGTGCGGGAGGGGTGTTGTATGGCCCTATAGGAAATCAAATCCCAGACTTTTTCTGGAACTTGGGCAATACTTCAAACAATATGGTTGAATCCTATGCAGTTTATCAAGGGATATTGTTAACATGGGAACAATAGTTGAACCATATAACAATAGTGGGTGTTTCAAAAAACATCATTTGTTATTTTGTTCTCGGAAGTACTCTTAAATATTACAAACTTAATAGAATTATTGACCAATCTAAGCTACTCTTGACCACCACTCAAGCTCAATTCTTTCATATTCTGAGAGGGAATAATCAGGATGCCGACAGGATAGATAATCGGGAAATTTACATGGCCCCTGGCTCCTTGAGCATCCAAGGGTGGGTCTCCTTTATAGCACCTCCCTAATGGAAAATATCTTATTAAAAAATTGGGCCAGTTGAGCCCACATCACACAAAGAGAGACACGCAGTTTTAACATGCAACGAGGGGATAGTCATATTTGGGGTAGGATTAGCAGTACCACCACCTTCTCCTGGCTCGTGGGGATGTGCAGGTTGTGCTTGGAAATGGTCTCCTCATCGTAATTGAGCGAAGAGGTTCGAGGTTCTATGTTTCATGTTTACTTATCCCCGTGGGACTTTACTACAAGAAATACTTAGCATTTCCAACCCATCTCCAATGATAATTGATTTGATGACGGGAGAAAAGGTTGCAACCATGAATGGGAGTGAGTTGAATCGAATAGTACAATCTATGTCATCTTTTTTAGGACCTTTGGTGTGAGGGAATATTTTCATAAGCTTGAATACATGCATCCATGCTTCTCTAGGTTCTATTAAGGATAGGAGAATGCCACTGCATAATACTATCAAGGAGTGAGAAGTTGAAAATTTATCAATTGGTCAGGAATTTCAATGTTCAGCCTGTCTATGGAGAATTTATAAAATCCATTGGTGGACTGAAGAATTGAGTACATGATGATTAGGCGAAAGAACTCATTTTTATCTTCCTATTTTTCTGAGGTTGGAGGTTGGCTCCGAGTGGAGCAGCTTGTCTAAGTGCAGGGTATCAATACGAAGATAGTAGTTGTTACTCTGTCAATTGGTCTGGCATCCTTGAGTTTAGTCTGTCTTTGGAAAGTTTCTAAGATTCTGTGGTGGCTTGCAGTGGTGGTTTTCTAGTGGCTTGGTGAAGGGGAATTTATCTATATGTTTCCATTCGACACTCAAAAAAATAATTTGGTTGATTTTCTGGTCAATCTTCCTGGTCTCCTTTTCATTTTTGTTGGGTTCCAGTTAGAATATTTGTCTATGTCCAATTTCTTTGTTTGTGAAAACAGAGGGTGCTTTGGGAAGCATCTCATTCCTCCTACTTCCTGGAATCTAAGCTTAACCTTTAATCTTAGTATGGATTTGGTAAGTTTGGTTGGTTTCTATCCTATGGATAATTTTTCAATTATAGAATTTAACCCCTACTCTCAATTTCTCAAAATGGAAAATGGGAACGAGCCACAAAAAGCTCGAAAGATAGAAGATGATGAGTTGATGGAGGAAAATTTTACCTTCACCCACCGACTCTCTCTCAAAGTGGACTCTCACAGTTCGACACTTTCCTTTTCTCTTGAAACTATGGTCCATCATAGAGCGCTCATCGTACAACTCCAGGATGAAAAGGACTTTCTCCGTAGACAAGGAGAGCCTTTGCAAATTCAATTGGAAGAAAGGGTGTCATCCTTAGAGTCCTTTGTCCAGAACCATGAAAAAGAAGAACACATCTGACTTGAGGACAATTCAAAGATGATGTTGTCTGATTTGAACATGGCTATGGAATCATCAGCAAAAGAAGTCATAAAAATAGAAATTTAGTTTAGCATTTAAATAATCTTGCAAAGATATGTTTTGTGTATGGAAAATGTTTATGATCTCTGAATATTTTGGATTCAGTACAACTTGATAAGCACTATAGGACTATCATCTATATCAATGTAAAATACAATAATATGTTTTTGGATTTATCTCTTACGATCACTTCCTTCTGTACTCAGCGGCCTTGGTCGCGCCTTTTTATTGAATAAAATTTATACCAGTTTGTGTTAAAAAAAACAATTCCTAATCAACCTCCTCTCTCCTCGCCTAATGTGAAATAGCACTCTTTGCAAGAAACAATTCATTCCTCTCTCCTCTCCTCTCCCGATGCAAGTCCGAATGGAATTGTATCTTGATCAGAAGGTTCTTTCAGATTCATCACATAGGTTTTTT
>SNQJ01S0024646.1:47557-64937 GCA_010110895.2 Picea sitchensis | reverse complement strand
AGTGTTTAGGGGTTTGAAAGTTGCCCCAATGTTTTTCTTCTTTAAAATCCTCACAAGTTTGTCTGTTGTTCCTTGTATGTAGGGTAAGTAAACCTTAGACACATCATTATTTGTTTGTTCTTTATTCCTAGGTGTTTTGGTGGAATTTTGAAAGTCTTTGATTACCTGATGTTTTTTATAGCTATTATTTTTAAAAACATTGAGGAGGTGATTTTTCTCTTCCTCTAGGTGTTCATCATCAGAAATTCTGAGGGCTCTAGTGACTAAGGTGTTTAGAACACCTAGTTTTTGGGAGGGGTGATGATGGGAGTCGGCATGAAGGTATTGTTCAGTGTGGGTTTTCTTCCTATAAACTTGATGGGATAAGGATCCATCAGGTATTTTTGTGACTCTAACATCTAGAAAAGGAAGACTATCATTATTTTCAACCTCCATAGTGAACTTGATGTGATCGGATTGTTTATTAAGGTGAGTCACAAATTCATATAATTTGTCACAACCATGGGGCCAGATGAAAAAGGTATCATCAACAAACCTATTCCAGTATTTAGGTTTGAAGGGTGAGAAGTTTAGGGCAATGTTTTCCAAATCTTCCAAAAAACCTATTCCAGTATTTAGGTTTGAAGGGTGAGGAGTTTAGGGAAAAGTTTATTATCAAAAAACCTATGCAATGAATCTAAAAGAACCTTCTGATCAAAACAATGGTCGCAAAAGTCTTAGAACAGAATTGTATCTTATTACCAATCCACCATTACCATGCTAGTTGATTTAAACGTTGACTCTAATCATGGCAAGCTTCACCCAGAATACCATGGTAGCTTTGATTGAAACATCGACATCGATCAACTTCACATCCCATGCACCCACTAACAGTAAATAAATAAGGGGAACCAGACAAAGTAATAAAAAACCAGTAAAAAATCGATCATCTTCACATCCACGTCGTTGCACGCACCCACGCACAGTAAAAGCGAAAGCGGGAAACAATAAAAAAAAGACAGTAAAAAACCATAAAATGTTCTCCAACAGAAAGGTGAAACACCAAGATAAATGTGGAATCCGACATTACTGAAACTCGTAATGTGCTCCATTTCTCTCCATACCACTCTGTGTCAATATATTAATCTCTTATAATCACCCAAACATGGCAATCCTCTAACCAACACAATAATTTTTAAATATGATTAAGTAAATGTAAAAAAGTAAACACATAAACAAATGTCTTTATAACAGCAAGAAAGTTAATGGTTGAAATCACAGCCATTCAATTATTGTGATGACAAAGAATATTCTATCCATATTTAGTCATGTCCACATAAAACTYATTAAGAACTAAAAACCTTTTAAATGTGCCCATTTCCCATAGGTGTACGCCTATCGGTGTAAATATCTAACTATTCTAAATTTCCATGATAACATATAAAAACTAAAACCTATAAGTCAATGTAACAAACATAAAGGTAATTTTAAAATAATGAATGAACAAAAATGAAGAGATTACAACTATCCAAAGAAGAATAATTTATGTCATATGACTTGTTAAGATATTCCTCTTGAGAGAAGCAAATGAGCCATTTAACATTTCATGCTAGTTTCTCCACCTACCAAAAGAATTGAATAAATATAATTTTATACATGATTTATGAAGCGTATCATTGACCATGCCTCAAATTAATTTTATGTTGTTGGAGGAAATTTGATTCACTATAGTGAATCATATTAATGGATCCATGCACTACAATTGAATATATGGAAGATATAAATGAAGTTTCAAAAATAATTTGATTAGTCTTTCTGTTGGAATAAAACTAGGTGTGACAAAAAAAAATTCCCACAAGCTACAAGAGAATGATTGAATTCATTCCATGCAAGATTTGAATAGCCATGGAATGCACACTACGTCCATCATTGAAAGATGATACATTTATATACCCAACATGTGTGTGCTACAATTTTAAACCACGTATGGACATCTCAATATTTAGCTCATTAGTATTGTCTAGGGAAGTTTATTATCCCTCCAAGAAAATAATAGTTTGTTTTTATTTGGTACCTTGCAAAGATTTGTAGCGGAAGCAAACTTGGGTAATTTTTTTTAATGAATTCAATCCTTATAAATTTGAATGAATTCAATCCTTTTGGCCCTTCGAAAGCCTTCTCAATTCCATGCAAGTTAGCGCATAGAAAACCCAGACTTCGATAAAATTAATTAATGCAAGATTTCTCATTTCAAAATTATCCATAATTCACTTGCAAGAGACATAAAAAGATCAATCGAAATATGTGCATCTCCTTAGACTATAAATTCCCATAACTATTTCAATACAAAAATTGAAAAAAAAAACCTCGATTTAACATACAAGTAAACTTTTCGACAAATAAACTTTTATGAACCGATACTACATGCAACCTGTTATCGCACAATTTGTAGCTAGGTCAGAAGGCTAGATGATAAAGGCCAAACTGGCGTAATAGGAACCTACCCCACCCAATGTCACCACAATGGGGAGGTTCTTTCTATTCAAGGAGGTTAAGCCCAAGGGAGATGTCCCCGGTAACATGGAGTTTTGAAGAGGCCGAGGTATAAAGGTCAAAGTGAAAGTCCCTCTTCACAGGTTACCACCAAGAGTAGATAGTCCAGCTAATCAACCAATAATGAAGTATAGTCCCAGATGAGAACACCTGCCCAGAACAAAGAAACAATAGAACAATATATGTAGGTTGTAATTCAAAGGGTTAGTACTTCATATAACTATCTGATAACAATATATAAGCCACAAATATTGACAAGATCAACGTTTATTAATACAGCAATGGAACAATATCAATTCATCAATAAATGCTAAGATGATGTAGCACACAGTGTATCCAATCAATCTCTTACTTAATAAATGCTTCAAACCACCATCTAATTGCTTATAAAGAGAAATTGTTGCATCAAGATGGGATAACCAAGGATGATGTCAGCCTTATTTAGGTTAGTTGTTAGTTAGGGTTTCAGTTTATAAAAGTTTGAAAGTTTGTTTGACCACTATCACTTCAACGTTGGAGACCTAAGATCAATGCCTAAGGGTAAATGGAGTCAAAATAAGAGAGGACGCAAGGGTTGAAGGGAAAAGGCTAAGTACTAGAGGGAAGGGTTTTGAAGTGTTGCAATGGCAGGGCTCTAGAAACAAAACCCTAGGGGAAAGAGGCTCACTCCGGTGTTTCTTAAGCAAGGCCTCGTGCTCTTTCCTTCTTCCTTAGGTTAAACTTGGCAAAACAGCTAGCATAAAAGATAAGTCAAGACAAGAGAGTGAGGTGAGGGAGAGTGTTGCAATGGCAAGGCCCTATCACCAAACCCTAGAAGCAGGATGACCCTAGGTGTAGATAACCTAGGCCTGGGACATCTCCTCCTTATTGACCTTTAAAAGGTACAACTGGCACAGGGGAAGAAGTAACAAGAGTGTAGCAATGGCTAGGCTCTTCCTTCCTTCTTCAATGGTTGAATATTTCTCTTTTAGGGGACATGAAACAAGGACCTACTTGTGTGCTTGTCACCTAGGGTTTTAAATCAGCAAAGTTTATAAATAAATGCAAGAATATAAGACTACAACCATTCAATTAAGAAGTTTTGCAGGAAAAAAACTTACATATCATGATGAAATAGCATTGCAAACCCTAGTTGTAAACCTTCCTTCAAGAGAAATGCCAAAAATGCCAAGAAAATCCTTCCTTCAACAAGTGTGCCACACTCAAAAGATGAAATACCCAAGTAGGGCACAAAAATTAGATCTCACTAGGAGAGTGAGTTATGTGTTATGTCAAAATGAGGATAAAACTCCTCAATATATACTGGATCATGACCTTTAATTAAATTTAGGTTATAAAAATCAGCCGACAAGGCTTTAAACAAAATCATATTGTTTTTACATTAAATGTTCCTTTAAAAACCCTAAATGAGAAAAAGGTAAGACGTCAAGCCCTCCTGAGGGAGACATTAGGCATTTTTGAAGCTAGTGCAACATCTAGAAGGAAAACGTTAGCCCTCCTTGGGCTCCTCCAAACTACCACACGTGCCAACAACCTTGTCCATCTGCCATATGCTCATGATGATGTCACAAGCCTCCTGGTGAAGTCCTGGGTCATCTGGGGCCAACGTTTCACCTCAAGTGGGTCAATCCCCCTAGGCCTCGCTCAGCCAAAGTGTCCCTGGTGAAACATCCTCTTCTTCTCAGGTGAAAAACCTTGATCAAGCATTGTCTCATCTCTTCTCCTCTGATGGGTCTCAGCAACCATCTGATGGGCTCTTTAGCCCCATGGAGGTCCGAACTGATCATATCCCCATGTGTATCGGTCCAAGTGGTACCTGTCCGTCGATCATGGTCCTGCACATTGTAAACTTCACCCTCCATGGGCTCATTAGTCATAGGGATCATAGCAATGTCAATCACATTTCATCATTAGTATTATCAAACATATGCACGAAAACCCTGATATATCATTCAATAGCTCAAAGACGTTACAAAAGACTACAATACATGTCTGAAAAAAAAGAAGCAAGGCAACCTATTGGGATAGTATCCATAAGGAAAGGAAAGTTTCCCAAGGGTTTTCATCCAAGCCATGTAAATTATGTGGTGTGGTGAAGGGATGTTCAAACATAGGGTAGAGTGAGATTCATGGATGCATGGTCTTACCTGTGGGTGCCTTTGTAGAAGGAGAGTTGTACCTGTCATGGATGCAAGTTTTTTCCAAGCCCCTTTTTGTCTTTTATTCTTTTCTTTATTTGCTTTTTTCTCTTTTTATTCTTTTTATCTAAGGACTACTCAGAGGAAATTGCCTTAGCGTGGTTCCTAGAGCTAACAGTGTTACCCACAAGTACTTTCACAGAGATGATGAGGCCGGCTCATGATGAGACCCCCTTTCCCTTGGCCATGCAACCAAAGGTCACTACCCTGGCGTGGTAACCAGATGATGGCAATGTCATGCTGCTAGGTACCCATGAACATAATAGGTTGGCTCGTGATGAGACCCCCTATCCTCTTGATTAGGTATTGTTTGTTATTTTTCCGGGTCCCTCTTGTTTCTTGCTGAGAGGCTTTTTATTGCCTTCTCAGGGATCCCTGGGTGAAGCGTCTCGAGGTTTTATTTCTAGGATTTTATCTTTTACCAGCTGCTTTTACCTTCTGGGCCTTTAGCCCCTTCTTCCCACGAGATAAGGTGCAACCCTACAAACAGGTCATCCTAATGCCCGAACAAGGGGAATGGGATAGATGAGTGGGAGATAAGATGAAAAGGTGATAATATGATGGGAGCGGACGATGGCTCTTAAGAAATCCCCCAGTGGTAAACCAAAACCTATGGGTACAGGTTTGTTAGGGCACCCAGTCAATCTCCCCAAGCATGGTCAAGTGGGATAATGTAAAAACCAAGCAGTCGTCAGAGATCAAAGGAATCAAATGCATACATTCAAAGGTTATAATGATCAAAAGTGACACATACCATGATACCTGGACCAATTACCTCATGGAGCAAGAGCCTTCTCCCATACAATACCAAGCCAATGGTGATGGATGTTGATGTTGCTGACAAGACGAACCTGACGAAGGAAGAAAAGGATGGGCCCTCCAGGGCCATGCTCAGGTCAATCCTGCTCTCGGTAATCCATGTTTAGGACCTGTGGGCCTCGAGACATGATCTCCTAGTTATCCCTAAAAATCAAGGATAACACAACCAAGTATTGAATTTCGTCTCCTATTGTTTGAATCAGATTTTTTACTAGATGCACCAGTTTGTTGGCAGGTCATATCAACTACTTTTGGCCAAAGTGCATGTTCGTTGTAATATGCCATCCCATGCATACATGGCATATATGTGTCGCTCCATTTTGGAGGAGACTCGAAACCCTAATTACACCCTACTTAACATCCACACTAACAAGACTTTTTTTTTTTTGTTTGTTAGTTTTTCCATGACATGTGGGACTAACTTGTGGCTAAGAAATCGTGACTCAGGGGCATCTAAGCCGTGAAAATCACCCGGGGATCGCACCCATCCTGGGCCACACCAACCCTTAACATGGCTAGAATATTTTGTCCCCGCAGGTTTCGAACCGATGACTTTAACATCACGGAGTGCCTTAACAACACACTCTGTCACCGACTGTCCTACACCTCGGGGACCACACTAACACAAATTTAATAACATGTACATTAAGAATATTCTACTGGCTCTGCAAGGTGCACCTAGAAATAACCCTTACTGACTTTGCAATATGCACCTAGAAATAACCCATTATTTGACGATCTTTAATAACATGTACATTAAGAATATTTTGTTGGCTCTGCAAGGTGCACCTAGAAATAACCCTTACTAGCTCTGCAATATGCACCTAGAAGTAAACCATTGTTTATTGTAGTCTCATTCCACTATACCTTTTACTGAAAATATGTGAATTGACATCGAAAACTTAGGAGAAAATAAGGGAATTCTTATCAATGGTTCTTACATAGAGAAATCATTACTAATAGAAAATAAGGAAAATAATTTGAGGTGCAGACTTTTATGATGATGTAAAAATGAGAAGAAAAAATAAGGGAATTCTTATGAGTGGTTCTTACATAGAGCAATTATTAAGAAAGGAAAAAAATTCAATACATATACACATTTATATATTTTAAGGAAAAATGTCATCAAAAGGAAAATAAGATTACACATTTATATATGTCAAGGAAAAAATTGTTGGTTTACCTGATATTCGTAGTAGGTTTGCAGATGAATGGATGGAACTGATCGGAACTTATCTTCAAATCAATAGAGAGAGGAATGCAAAAGAATGCAAACGCGCAGGAACATGGGAGAGCAAAGGTTTGATAATCAACTCACAACCCCTTCCCCATTCTAGGAAAGTTTATGATTACTATAATCGACTCACAACATTCAAATCAAAATCTTTCAACCAAGGATCCATGAGTGAGGGGTATATATTCTGCCAAAGTCGCCAAGAACTTACACCTAGCCCTAACCATATTGCAAATACATATGCACAACAAACATAAATGTCATTGGAAATACTTGAATCTTGATTAGGGAAATCATAATGGTCTACTTTTACCAACCTTACAAGCCACCATTAACTTAGTTGATCACATTTGTTTATGGCATTTTAAAATCTAGCATTCATCTTTTTAACTTCCCTATAAAGTTTTGAATTTTATTTTTTATTTTTTCATTTTAATTAGCAATGATTTTTTTTCATTTTAATTAACAACGATTAGGTTCTTGAATTTTTTTTTCACAAAATGCTAATATATTTTTTCCTACATGTTTTACATCCCAAAAAAATCACTATTTTTTTGGTTTAGGCAAAATGACCAAACAAGTTGTATCAATGCATTGCAGTGGTGCATGGAAATATTGTAACAATATACAAAAGCATTGTAGTGGTGTACATAATTACTTTAGTAATATACAATATAAATTTAACAACATACATAATCACTATAATATCATAAATAATTACCACCGAAATGCACAAAACTATCTTGGAGCGTGTTGGAGTATCCTTGAAACGTGTAAATACAGAGATGGTGAAGCATAAATAGATTCTTCAAAAGGAGTAATGTGGTGCTCTATACCACTTGGAGAGTAATAGGCACAAAATTAAATATCCGTGAGGAAATAATATTATAGTAATAAATGATGGATGATGCATTGATATTTGGGTTCTTTATCTGAATGATTGATTTGAAGTTGTGACTTTTTAATAAAGGGATTCAACAATTCATCACTGACATTATTTAATGTTTTATTTTAATTTGATATTTATTATATTGTGTTTTTTTTTTTAAATTGTAAGTTACAAGTTTGTATTAGAGCATGCAAGAAAAAGAAATTACATCTATCTATTTTGCCTGTTCAAACGTGGTAGCAGTGACTTGGTGGGAAACCACAACTACCACTTGTCCAAAATAGAAGAGTAAAACATGCAGAAAAATAAAACTACGCTGCCACACAGGGCATAATTCTGGTTGCTAAACTGAGCAGAAAAAACATAGACCAGACTCCCTAGAGTTGGTCGGCCTCCCATGGCTACCGAGATAAAACAAAAAGCATAAACCTGAAGCATGATCAACTAAAACTTGGATCGAACCTTGGCCTAGGGAAGGCTTGGATCACCTGCAATTTGTCTCTGTCGAGCCTATCTCGGTCTGAGATGGCTCGTTAGAGGTCCTATAGGAAGGAAATCAAGACGTCCACGTGGCTCCAACATTCTGATTCCTTTATTTGCAGCTCGAGTAAGGCGGACTTGACATCCCCTATATCCCTCTTGAGGTCGTCCAAGGAATCCATGATAACTTCTCTGTCTTGACACTTGTCACAAGTTGAAAGGAGCGGGGGGGGACAACGGAGAGTTGGAGGAGGAGGATGGAAAAATAGAGGGAGCAGAGGAAGCGATAGAGGGTGGAGGAGGAGGGTGGCGAGGGGGAGAAGGTGGAGGTGGAGAATGATGAGGAGGGGATGAGGGTGGAGGTGGGGGACGACGAGGAGGGGATGGGGGTGGAGGCGCGAAGCCAAGCGAATTACCAAAGTTTTCAAACCATTCAATTCTGTAAGAATAAGTATTCAAGAGTGGGGAGAGGTCCAGGGTGGTCTCACAAAAAGGTTGAGAAGGGTTGGAAGCTTCGACAGGATTCAAGATGGGGATGCCATCGGTTTCAAGGGGAGAACCAGAGTTAGGTGCCACCTTTCCTCTGGCCACATACTAGGGCACCCTTCTTTTGGATTTTCCCCTAAGATGGGGCATGGTGTTGGCTACATGCAACCTAGGATGAAGAGCGCAGAGGAGGTGCAAGAAAATGGACCAGACCGAAAAAACCCATGAGGAGAAGCACGAACCAGAAGTCTGGGAGGCCGAGTGGAGGTCGAACCAGGAGGAGGAGGATAAATTGAAAACCAGGGAGAGCTGGAAGTGCAGAGGCCAAAGGAGCAAATGAGTTTCTGCGCACTCGGGAAGTGACTTAGGAGCGTCATTGTTGAGGTGTTGATGGGACTGTGGAGGCGTCCTTCCCATCAGCATGAAATATCCCATGTAGATGAGCATCCAGAGCATGCAGCCAGCTGGCCGCGAGTGAAGTTTGAAGAATGACGACGAGTGATTTATTCCCATGAGGTGATGGATGAGGGGGGGCGAGTCTGAGCAGGTGCCAAGTGGTTGGACGTCTGGCCAGATGGCCTCCCCTTGGTCTATCCACATTTTGAGCCCAGAAACACCCCATCCGAGGGTCGATCCTTGTTGTTGGATATGTTTCGGTAAGCAATCATTGTGGGATGGGAGGATGAAGAGGTGGGGGAGCACAAGAAGTCTCCTTCCTGCAGATCTACTCCATAATTTTCCAACATATCAAAAACTTGATTTGTTGATCTTCGAACATGGGATGGAGAGATTACCCATTGTGGCTGGAAAATGGATTTGATTCTGAAAAGCCCGTTCATAAGTCTCCAGTTGGGTGAGATTTTCTCTGGGTCTACACCATTGAGGAAATGAGAGAAGAGATTAATGATAATCTATGAATCACCTTCTACTATGATGGGGAAAAACCCTTGATCTTTGGCTACTTGCAAACCGTAGAGGAGTCCCCATATTTCTACAACATTGTTGGTTTTGTGCCCCAGATTCCCTGCGATGATGTGGAGGATTTCCCCTTTGTTGTTGTGAATGGCTACTCTATATCCTGTAGGTCCTAGATTTCCTTTGGAGGCTCCATCGAAATTTAATTTGTGGTATCCTGAGTGCGAAGCCTCCCAATGTGTGGGGTTGGGATTACAACTTACATAAGTGGAGGGGCTGGTGGGAAGGGGAGGGAGATTGAGTTGCCAGGAATTAAGGATCAGACACTCATTCATTGGGCAATTTAAATCTTGTTCTGTCCAAGGGTGCAAAAAGATTGTTTCTTTGATATTGGAATGGATTGTAGTCCAAACTTCCTACCAATTCCTGAAAGATGGTCTAAAAATTTGTCGATTTTGTTCCTTCCAGATTTGCCAAAGGATGAAGCCTGGTAAAAGATGCTAAATTCTGTTAAGTATGGGGTATTGAAAAATAGATTTTCTCCAGCCTTCTATTGTCTCCCAGATAAATGTATGGTTCTTGTTCGTAGTTCTCATTAGGCTAGCGCTGTGATCCTAGATGCACGAACTGTATGAGCATAGATTTAGGAGATGGTTTTGAGTTTCCTCCTCTATACCACATAACTAACACCAGGAAGGACCGATGAAGCCCCTTTTCCTTAAGTTATCCCAGGTGAGAATGTTGTTGTGCACAGTTAGCCAGAGGAAGGTACTAATTTTTGGCTACGATTTTGCTTCCCAGATCTTTCCCCAGTCCTCTTCTTTTGGTAAGGATCTATGGCCTACTCTTAGGTGGTAAGCTTCTTGAATATTGAAGGTACCTGTGGTGATATGTCCCCATATGAGGATATCATCCCCTTAAGATTTTTCTTGAATTGAGGATATCATCCACATAGCCCGATTGTTCCGAAGATATTATGAAAGGTAGTATTGGTTTAAGGCATGTTGTGATGATCTTCGTTAAGAGTTTGTAAATGACATTGCAAAGAGAAATGGGACAAAAGTGCGTAGGGGAAGTAGAGTTGTTCTCTTTGGGTAAGAGAGTGAGAAAGGTTTCATTAAGGGCTTGGAGGACCTGCCCAGATCTTCTAGAGTCCTCGATGATTTCCCAAACATCTTTGCAGATGATGCTCTAGTAGTTGTGGAAGAAGTCGAAGGTAAACCCGTTCGGCCCAGGAGCCTTTCCCAATGGGGTGTCCCTAAGAGATTGATCGACTTCCTTCTATGTGATCGGTCTCATAAGAGTGTCGTTCTGCTCTTTAGTGACCTCCTTGGAGATATTCTTGAAGATGGAATCAATTGCACGTGAATGATCTACGGGGGTTCCATTAAAATATTTTTGTAGTAAGAGAGCATTTCCTTTTCTATATCAGCGTGGTGTTGAATTTCCATTCCTTATTCTAAGACCAGGTGAGTAATGCAATTTGTTTGGCGCCTCTGGACCATAGATCTATGAAAAAATTTGGTGTTTTTTTCTCCCTCTTTCAACCATTGGATGCAAGATTTTTTTCTCCAGAGTATTTCTTCCTGCGCCCATATTTCTGCCAATTGGTTGTTTAGTAGAGCCTCCTACTCCTTTAGGGGATTAGTGAGGCCTTGATATCTGATCTGTTGTTGGAGGCTTTGCATTTTCTAATTGAGAATTTCCTGAGCGTGAAAGATGTTGTCAAAGGTGGACTTATTCCAAGATTTCAGATGTTGTTTGAGTTTTTTTAGCCTCTGTTTAAATTTGTACATAGGGGTCCCTGTTGGGATGGCCGCTTCTTCCCACCAAAGCTTGATGTTAGCTTGGAATTTTGGGTGTGTCAACCAAAATTTTTCGAAGCGGAAAGGCTTTCTACCTGGGGTGCCACTGATGTTAATTGATAGGACAATCGGCTAGTGATATGAACCCGGGGTGTCGATGACCATGGCATTCCAAGCCAAACCATCCAACATGATGGCTTCTGAAATTAGAAAATGATCTAATCTGTTGGAGACATGTTGAGCCCATGAGTGTCTATTGGACCATGTGAAGGGTCCATTGTTTGTTTCTACATCAATGAGATTCAAAAGGCCAATGATTTGGTTGAAATGCTCATTGTCATTTCCCAGTGTGCGTGTGCCCCCCTTTTTTTTCTCCGGACCTGCTATCATATTGAGATCACCCCCTAGGATCCATATTTGGGAGACGATATGATTGGAAATCCATTCTAAATGTTGGAGGAAGCCTCCCTTGTCTCCTGGTCTTGTGGGTCCATAGACACTTGTGATGTAGCTGAGTTTGTTCGAACCAATAAGATGGAAGGAGGCTTTAATGGTCAAGTTGGAGGTGAAAAAACCATCCAGCAAAACTGTGGTTGGATTCCAAAGCATTGTCAGTCCACCCACTCCCCCCTTAGTGTTGACTTCAACCTGATTGGCTTGCTTCCAACATTTTTGAAGAATAAGCAAAGATTCCTTACCCGTGCATTTTATTTCCTGCAGTAGAAGTATATCTGGTTGTTCCTTCTTAATTCTTTCTCGAAGAAAACCTTGTTTGCTTTTTGCGTTGAGGCCCCTTATATTCTAGGATAACATCTTCATGAGGAATGTGAGGGTTGGAGAGGAGGAAAACTATCTGAGATCAGATGTATATGACTTAAGTTAACAAGGAAGTTACTGACATCTTGAATGAGTTGATGTTTTGGTTTCCTGCCTATTTTTTTCTCATCTTTTGTGGGTTTGTGTTGATCCTTCGAGGTACCCTTTTATATTCTGAGATTTGTATTGGCGCGGATTGATCCTCTTGCAGATGAGTTGAGAAAGACTTTGTGGACCTTATGAAACTGATCTGGTGTTATGGTGTACAGTTGTTTCTTGTGGTAAGCTTGCTCCGGATGCGCCATATCAATACCTGCTAGCTCCTGATCTTCCAAATCTATGTTTGGGTCCCCAATTTCTGGTCTGAGGTTTGCAGGAAGGGAAGCCTTTGAAGGTGGGATTTGGGAAGAAAATGGGGCTGAGGGGACGAGGTTTGTGGAGCCTTGGCTGGTAGAAGTTGTTGCAGGAGTTGTTAGGGGGTTGGCAGAAGAGGAGGGGATATCTGATGGGGTTTGAAGGGCTTTGAAAGAGTTCTTGGTTGAGGGTCCTGGGGAGGCCTGGGGGGGGCGCTTTTTTGGCCTGATGCCTACGTCAACCCATGACTTGGGTAAATCCATCCTTGGATTTTTCAAGATCTTCCGGATTGGTTTTGGTGGGGTAACTTAAAGGGCATTCATGGAAGAGGTGACCATGCTCATGGAATTTTCGGCAGGGAAATGGGATGTGCTCTTAGTCTAGGGTTTGGAACCATTTGTCATCTTGATAGTCTAGGGTGATGGCCCTGGGGATAGGTTTGGAGATATTCAAATAGACATAGATGCAAGCATAAGCAGTATACCTTCATTGTCTTGTCGCCTCCGAGGCTTTGACATAGATGCCAATGGTGTTGTTGATTCCTATGAGAATCTCTTCCAGCCAAAATTCTCATGGGAGAAAATAGAGTCTCAACTAGATTGAGGCATGTGTGAAGTCTTCCTTTTTGGGGTTGAATCTTTCCATCCAGAAACAGAGGAAAATACATGTCGAATTGTAAAAGTATGACCCTCCTTCAAAGATTCTATTTATGTCCTCCAGGTTGTGCCAGATGATATTGAAGAATCCTTTTGATCCAAGTTGGAGGTCATAGTGGCCCTTGGGCTTCCACCAGTGCTAAATACATTTAACTAGGTCCTTTTCCGAAGGCCATAACCCCAAAAACTTCCCTATCAGGGAGAAATCCCTCATGTATTGTTTCTGATCTTCTATTCTTGGAGAGTTGATGATATATTTCAGAGTGATCAAGGCCTGCGGGATACATTTTCCTAGTTCCCAAATCTGAGTAGTTTTCAGGTGATTGGCTTCTGGGTCTATTTCCATTAGTTTCTCCTTCGACATCTCTTCCTCCCAAATGATTTGTTGCATTCTAGCTGGAAGTTCGAAGGTCGGTCATTTGAAGTGTGTGGATTCGTGCTCCTTGGTAGTGAAAAAACTGCAGGAGGGGGCCAAAGGCCCCCCTCCCTCGGCCTCCATGGCCACAGCAGCAAGAGACAGGGTGACGTGCGTAGGGTTCGATGTTGAAAACCCAAGACCAGCATGAAGGCTTGTATTTTTAAAATTTAAAAGTAATGTTATCTAATTTTATTTTTTATTTTTAAGATAGTTTTTTTTTTAGATTTATCTATTATATATCTGAAAAAGTTAGGTGTTGTCTAAACATTCGACTTTTTAATTTTTTCATCG
This sequence comes from Picea sitchensis, assembly GCA_010110895.2. Taxonomy (NCBI): domain Eukaryota; kingdom Viridiplantae; phylum Streptophyta; class Pinopsida; order Pinales; family Pinaceae; genus Picea; species Picea sitchensis. The sequence continues at coordinate 51,044 of SNQJ01S0024646.1, read as the reverse complement.
CAATCCAGTGAAACAAATGTTGGTGAAATCATTGTTTTATGTTGTTTAAATTGCATTTTTGAATGCATAAATAGACTCAACACCTTGTAAATTCCTCGGGGCACTCGAATTGCACAAACTCAATCACTCAAATCAAGAGTTCCAACCATTTTTGAGCATATTTCAGTGAAAATTCATCGGAAATTATCCCCGCAAAAACTCCAGAAAGTCGAATGTTTAGACTACTCGAAAAAGTTATAGCATTTTTGGGAGAATCTGCCAAACAAGAAACCAGAGTCTTAACCCGATAAAATTTAACCAAGTTTTCAAGCGTATATCATTAGTTTTGGGATAGCACATTTCACTATTTGTCCCAAACATTTTCATAAATAACTAGAGTACGTCAGTCTATAGCTATTTCTGGAAACATAAAAAAAAAAACACGTGGAAACAACTGAAACAAACCAATCAACCCTACGCTACAACCTGGGGCTTATATTTATGGATCTCGACCATAGGTTCTAAATCTAGTTCATCTGCGTCCACCTTAATTGGGTAGTTTCTAAAGCTCGATGGACTCGACATACCATCGCCCTCCTTATGTTTCTCATATTGATGATTGGCTGAAGAGACCTTGAAGTGAATGATGTACTGAGACTGGCATAAGAGTTTGAATTTACCTTCCAGAATGTGAATTGTATCCAGAAGGTCTCCCTTCTCTCTCCTCATCATGTGCAGAGCCTACCCAACCATTTCCTTGACGATCCAATAGATCTCAACAATTCTAAAACTATTAGTCTCCCTCATCCTTGAATAGAAGGGGTCATCTAACCAATCCCAGACCTCCTCTAAGATCTCCTTGTCAGATTTGGCAAGCCTCTAAGGCCAAACCACATCCTCAACATCTCCAGGTTCCTTTTTTTCGGCCTTCGAACACAATGATTGGAAACGGTTGCATGCCTCCCAAGTGATCTTCCCTCGTATTAGTTATTGAGCCTTGGAACAAAAAATATTCAGTTTTCTTCCTCCCCCTGAAACTTGCTCTCCCCTTCTTGTCAGCGTTCATGGCCATCCTTGGAATTGTTCAAGCCCACTAATTGCTTGATAAGGTTTTCTTCGAAGGACAAATATTTCCCACGACAAAAACAAACTCCCTTCTCTGAGAACCCCTCGACCCAACTCCTTCCACACTGAAGTTCTGCCCCACCCAGTCACTTTTATCGGACTGGCTCACCCATATTACTCTCTCATTCCAAAGCCCAACCTTTTATTCACTCACTTCCTCAAAGTTTCCCTCGCAGGTTCACCACCTCCCAGTTATATACACTCGGGATAACACCATCATAACCAAGATACCTTCTCCTATCCTCATCATAGAATAATGTCTCAAGGTACTCCCCACATTCACTTCCTAAAGGTTTGAATTTCTCTTTGATGAGTGTTGTGTACCACCTTTGAGCATAACACCTCGGAGTTTAATTCGCTTCACAATTTCCCACATCCAGATCTGTTGAAACATTACCAACTCCTCGCTCGAAGTTGTCATCGACCTTCACAACATATCACCCTGCTCACCAAAAGTTGTCATATAACTCCTACTACCACGTCGATCTCTTGCTCCAAAGTGTGGGCTCGGTTAGTCCCATTGTCTAGCACCCCATTTGGGTAAATTAACGTTAGCATATTAAGTTTATTAAAGTTATCTATTTTATTTAATTGCAATAAAATTTTATGAGCAACTTAAAAGAATGATTTTCCATTGTTTATAATATGTTTAGTAATTTTGTTAGAATAAATTCGTGTGCCTCATCCAAGGGGATTCAAATTAGGTACTTGTTAGAATAGAATTAAGCAACTACCTAATAACATTAGCGAAAATTGATTGAGATAATTGTTTAGGCTAAAATTTACAGGTGTGTGTCCATGTGTATTTGTTTATTTGAAATGCTTATGACCAATGATAACAGTTTCAGCCATGGACTCATGGAATCAATTCTTCACTAAGAGGATGTGACTAGGGGGTGTTTAATACGTAAAATCCATCGAGAGATCGTACCTAGCCCCATTCACATGAAATGGTTCCTCGTGGAGTCAATCAACCTGTTGAGTATTTATTATATTATACTTTTAATCTAAAAAGTAATGTCATCATATTAAGTTTATTAAAGTTATCTATTTATTTTATTCCAAGAAAATTCTATGAGAAACTTAAAGGATTTGTTTCTACATTTTTTCGTATAGTACTTTTAGTAAATTTGTTAAAATAAACTAGTGTGCCTCATCCAAGGAGATTTGAATTAGGTACTTGTTAGCATGGATTTAGGCAAATGCCTAGTAACATTGGTGAAAAATGGTTGAGATAATTGCTTGGGCTAAAAGTTGTGTGTGTGTGTGTGTTTGAAATGCTTATGGCCAATGATAACAATTTCACTCATGGACTCGTGGAATCAAATTCTTCACTAAGTGAACATGACGAAGGGGGATTAAATCTATAAAAGACACTGAGATATTGCACCTAGCCCCATCCACATGAAATGGCTCATTATGGAGGCAATTGACCCATTAGGGAAATCATGTCACAAGCATGATATGAACCTAGGTAGGGAAAAACAACTTCTTCTCTTAGCCATTAAGGCCATACCCCATTGACATTTTACTAAAGTTATAAAAGTAACTTTATATTTACTAATTGACTTTGGCTATCATTTAATACTAACCACGTGTATTTAATGAACCTGAAAGGATTATTGCACCTTATCAATATGGGGNGAATTAGGTACTTGTTAGCATGGATTTAGGCAAATGCCTAGTAACATTGGTGAAAAATGGTTGAGATAATTGCTTGGGCTAAAAGTTGTGTGTGTGTGTTTGAAATGCTTATGGCCAATGATACCAATTTCACTCATGGACTCATGGAATCAAATTCTTCACTAAGTGAACATGACGAAGGGGGATTTAATCTATACAAGTCACTGAGAGATTTCACCTAGCCCCATCCACATGAAATGGCTCATTATGGAGGCAATTGACCCATTAGGGAAATCATGTCACAAGCATGATATGAACCTAGGTAGGGAAAACAACTTCTTCTCTTATCCATCAAGGCCATACCCCATTGACATTTTACTAAAGTTATAAAAGTAACTTTGTATTTATTGATTGACTTTGGCTATCATTTAAAACTAACCACATGTATTTAATGAACCTGAAAATATTATTGCACCTTATTAATACGGGGACCATAAGGGTTCCAAGGATTATGAGGCTTATTAGCATGAGGATCATATGGGTTACCAAAATTGCAAGGGTTATTGGCGAGGGGGCTATATGGGTTGTAGGATTTATTGGCATGAGACTATAAGAGTTATTAGTCGAATCATTATAAGAGTTATTAGTATGGTGACCTTAAGGGTTGTAGGGATTATTAATACAAGGAACATAAAAGGTTACTAACATAAGATTGTAGGGAATATAATTTTTATAAGAGTTACTAAAACCTGGGCTACAG
>SNQJ01S0024646.1:30570-47547 GCA_010110895.2 Picea sitchensis | reverse complement strand
ATAAAATGCATAACGTCAAATTTTCTGAATTTCTTTGGACTGATAATATTAAATTAATACACACAGAAATGCATCGAACAGAACAAAGAATACTGGCCATGCACGCCCCAGTGGAGGGAAGACCATTAAGTTGGCGGGAGAACATCAAATACAAACATGGGAAAATAAAATAAAATAAAAAAATTGCTAACTGGTCCTTGAGAATGAAATATGAAATGCCCAAGAATTCAACCAATCTCTGCTATTTATATATCAAGCAATCGCAGCTAGCTTCTTAAACATTAAACATAACTAATACTGACCTTGTCCTTGTAAAGATTTGATTTCCAATCCGATATGGATAGACTATTTTTTCAGAGTGAAAAGCAGATATAATACAAACAAGATTCTGCAAAACACTCAGACCAGGCCAAGAAAGAAGGGTTAGAGAAAAGAAATCACAATAACCAAAGCCAACCCAATAATAAAATACATGACGTCAAATTTTCTGAATTTCTTTGCACTGACAATATTAAATTCATACGAATGCATCATCAATAACAGAGAATACCGGGCCATGTAACGCTTCCAGTTGGAGGGAAGACCATTGTTGGTGGAGAATACCAAATAAAAACATGGAAAATAAAATAAAATAAAATTGCTAACTGTCCTTGAGAATGAAATATGAAATGCCCAAGAATTCAACCAATCTCTGCTATTTATATATCAAGCAATCACAACTAGCTTCTTAAACATTAAACATAAATAATACTGACCTTGTCCTTGTAAATATTTTCATCCATTATATCCTTCCTCGTGGCGACCATTTGAGTACCCATATTTCAAATCTCAACAAGAAGACAATCCCACCCTTCACCGCTAAAGAGGGTCATGAGCACTCAGAGTTTTCGCCAGATCCACCCATTCTCCAGAGCTAATGCATGCTTCACATCTGGTCACCAAGCTTCCTATGAAGCCTTCGTGAAGCAAAGGCACACGTAGGAAGGCGGTGAACCGTGAACCAAAATCGCCCAGACAGAAATCCAAAACTGAAGATGGTGTCTACTAATCACCCATAATGAACAACGCTATGCATTGTCCACCGGATGACCGATATGAGCCAACCAAAGGCAGATTTTATAATCGAACCTTCCAATCGTTAATAGAATAGTAATGAAAACTAATAACGATTCCATTAGATTTCACCCGCATCTCTTTGATAAAAATCGACATTGCCTTGCCCTCACACGTTTCTACTCTGAGCAGAACCATAGTGAGCTCTAACGACGTATTATTAAAGCAATCCAAGCCTACCAATGGAAGAAACTACAACACCAACCTCCAGCCTATCTCGTTTATTTTCTTCCAAAGGTTTAATACATAGAAATAGTGTCAAAATAGAAGAATACATGAGCAACGTGGAAATAGAGATATCGCTCTCGATATCCTTCTGCAACCTTAATATCACTCTCTCTTATGAGTATGTAGCGTGCGCATTTGAATAATTTGTAATAAAGAGTATTGTTCAACCTGTGGACACCTAAAGCTCTTCAACATCGACATCTAATGCTGGCAAAGATTATAGTTTGTACCACAACCGAATAATCCTTCGACCGTTTAATTCGACGCCTAAATTCTGCGTGACAAACTAGCCACTGGTTGATCCAGGGTCAACGCATTAAACTAAAATCATAACCCTTAGGACCTACGGATTAATGGCGTTAGCCTTGCGTAATACTCTTACCGCCAGCGAAGACCGATGCTTCTGAAAGTTCTCCACCTGTGAGCCACCTTAAAACTCTTCAGAAATTCACCGTCTCTCGCCAACGTCGAAGCTTCGAAAGGGATCAGAATGGCGCCAGAGGGATCGCGGCATCAATCAATCTCGACATACCGACAGAGCGTTGAATGTTCAATCAGAATCTAATTCCATCACCAATTCCACTCGTGTCCTGCATGTTTTATTCGTTTTTGTCCTCTTGATCGCCTTCGTATTACGAATTCATATTTCGTGCAGAGCGATGCAGCCAACAGAGGTCAAGCCCCATATTTAATAAGATGTCAGAAATTCAAAGACCTCGACGCATTTACAATGAATTCAAATATCCCTTGTCTTGCAGAAAAACCCAGAATTTGACAGCATCTGAGCTCGCCCTCGCGGAATCGTGAGAGAAGTTATCCTCACACCTAAGCATACTCGCTAACACAGCCACAAGATGTCGTGACGCCATCCGCCAATGCCAAAGGATTTGTAAACACGAAGCCGTCATAAAATCTAAACGCGTGATGCCAATTCGCCAAGCCCTTTCCCATTTATTTTATGATTAAATCATAAAATTGTTTTATTTATTTTACTATTTTATTTGTTTAAATCAGAAAATTTTATGTATTTTATTTATTTTATTATTTTAATTGTAATTTTTTTTTTTTTTTTTTTTGAATATTTTTTTTTTTGTTTTGTTTTAAATTTTAAATTAAAATAAAATGAAATAATTAAATTAAAATTATTAAAATTTGTAATTAATTAAGCTAACCTAACTTAATTAGTTTAATAAGGTTTAGTTAAATAATAAGAGGAAAAGAAAGTTTATGGAGTCCATGGCTCTGAACCCCGACCTCCACCGGCTATGCTTTAACAAAGTCCGCCTACCAGTACATCACACCTTGGTTCTTAAAATTAATTTGACTATAGTTTAATTAAAATATGTTTTTTATATTAATGGTTAAATTAAGAATATAATTTAATTGTAGTTCTAACTATGATAATAATTAATAAATTATATTTAAATTTTGGGCCATGCTCAACGCTTCAATGCTAACCCCACACAATACACAAGTCGACAACAAAAAAGGCGCCAGAAATTATGCCAAGAATAATCTTCAATCAAGCGCAAATCCAAGTGATAAGGTGCTATGACAAGAATCCCACAAAGATACCTTCTCATGCACTACGCATCGAGCTAAGAACCAGCAATACAACACGAGTTAACCAAGACCAAGCACCCAATCCGTGAACGCATACGTATGGAGGATTCTACAAACGGGTTCATAGGGCTACACCGCAAAACAAAAAAATCGCATCTGGCTCAAACCAGCCAAACGCCAAGTCCCTCCACTCCATTCCACCAAAGTCAATGACAAATCACGTATTCAAATAAATTCACAACGCCACATGCCAAGGAAAATCTTCCGAAATGAAAATCTGAGGATATTGAAGTGGAAGGTGTCGCGGTATTCAGGATTACGGTAAGCATAGGAAGTCGTGAGTGAGGCGCAAAGCTAGCATATCCAGGGTAAATAAAACCAATAGTTGTTTCATAGGATAACCAAACAAAAGCTTTTGATGCTTTCAACCTTCCAACCCTAACCGAGCCAACCCCGGTATCGCACGCCTGCTACGCGAATAAGTAAAGAAAACTTACACCTAACCCCATTTCTAAAGTTTATTGTTCAATTTAAAAACATCCCGATCCCCACCCCGGCAACCCGGGTTACGCAAAATGTTATCACGATGGTCGTGATCCAGAGGAGTTCGAGGCGGGGAAGCGTCGTCGGAAGTTCCGCCACCGCCACCACCACTATCGCCCAAACTAGCCCTCATACCGCGCCAGCCATCAATGAGACTTTAAAGTACAAAACCGGGCAGACCGGCGGAACCCCACCACCGGAGTGTAACGTAGTGCTGAGATCGTGGGGAGGACCTTCCACCCCTAATACATCACGCCGAGATGCAAAGATCAAACTCTGCACTTTTCCCGAGGACGCCACGCTGAAATTCAGCGAGTTATGGTTAGAAGGCATGACCCGCAGCCATATCGCGCGTCTAATTCAGCTAAGCAGATCGCCATTTTTCAATTATGACAAGGTCAACCGGGTGGGGTAAGTCGAAAGACAATTTGCACCTACCCCAAACACGATTCGGGGAGCTTCTTTTCGAGGAAAGCACCAGGAGGAAATATCACGCTGCATCACAGAGTTAATGAAGTTGGGGCATTTACGCCTAAATATTGTGGAAACAAACGTAAGAGGTATCAGGATCAGGTTTGGCGGAACCCGTCAAGTATGCAAAATGGTGCGGATAGCCATCAACTGCGCGTATGTCATCTATGGACTGAACTTTGTAGAGCCGCCATAAGAGAGGATGCGGAAAGCCGCCGCAGCAGTAGGCGGTGGAAAGTGGCGCTACGAATATATGAATGAATCGGGGTGCAGATTCATTACTCGGGACGTATCGACTCGTAGGGAAAATGACCCCCGAGGACATTTCTGTGGAGGAGGTTCGCTGCCACCGCATGGCGCATAGATTCGCCAAGGACAAGAGTCGCAGGAATTTCGATGGCAACGAAAAGATTCGCTCAACTGGCTGCGACAGCATACAGACCGACCCATCGTGGAACAAAGGCTGGAGTGTGGGCGGGGTTCCGTGGAAGAACTCTGCTTTAGAATCATTATCGTAATAAAGCAGTAATTCGCCAGCTCAATCTCGTTGCATGTTGAGACGCGGAGCGACCCCATTATATGAATCGGACCAGTCTCGAAAGTTACAACGTGGTTCATTCACGCAGAAGGTGCCGCATTGGGAGAGATAGTAGTAGCCATCATATTCACGCGCGAAGAGTTAATAACCGCTTTAACACTGGCCAATCGGTGGAAGCCAGTACGCCAGCCATGTCAATAATGTTAAGATTTTGTTTGATTCTGTGTGAAAGATAGTTTTATTTCACCATCCGCATTAGAAAAGAGTGGTTGGCAGACCACGAGCACGATGACTTTAAAACAAGTCGATATGGCTCCAGGGGAAAAACAAGCAGTAGGATCGAAAATGGGAGAATGTATTGCATAACTGGAGTGTGTATAATTGTGTTGAAAGTATATCACCGCTCTTTTGGGACGTGATGACTTAATCATTGGAATGGATTGCGCTCATCGAAGCTTTGTAGATTGTTGCGAAAGAGGGCTTGCAGGTCGATGATGAAGGGAAGACCAATGAGATCCGTGGTATACGAGAGAAGTAAGTCGTTACATCATATCATCAACTATGGCTATCGGTTGGCGTTTGAGACAAGGGTAACAACTTTGCGTAGAGGCTGTGGAAAGATAGGGGAAGGACCCTCAGATCAAGATCCGGTCTTGTCATAATTTCAGATGTCTCTCCGACGAGTTACTGTGGTTACCTCCGGAAGGGATTGATTTCACCACGATGTTCCAGAACCAATATCCAAGACCTATGAATGAGCCGACAAGGTCGAACCTTCTCGGTGAACTTGCAAAAGTACCAGAAAAGAGTTACCGGACTTAGGGCTAATACACCTGGCGTCTCACCACGGTAATTCTCTTCTGGCATAAAGAAGAAGGATGATCCACGACCGCAGCATAGAGACTACGTGGACTCTGAATCGCGGCTACGGAAGAACAAAGTAACCGATGCCGCCGAATTTCCGGACGCATGAAAGGAGCAATGATCACAAAGATCTATCGTTTCATCGTGGCATCATCAGCTAATAGATTGCTGGAAGGTGATATCCCAAAACGGGGCCTTCAACGTCGACATTAATGAAGCCTGGTTAAAGTGTTCTATCATTCAATGCAACGCTGAAGATTCCATGAGCCCCAACCGCGATTCGGAAATTTTTACTTAGACCCATTGTACGTTCAGATGACATCCTCATCTATTCCAGGAATGAAAGAGAATATGAGGAACACTTCGACAACTTCCTATACTATTTGTTCTCTCTAAGGCATGATAAAACCACTCGTAAGTGTTCCTTGTTTCAAAAAGAGATCCACTATTCAGGTCATATCATTTCCAAGGAATGAATCTCTGGGTGGACCCGCAGTGATGGAGGCGGCTGCCTAAAAACGAGAAGCTCGCCAGCCATGTGGGTTACCATCACCGGCGATCAGAAGACTTCAAAAATAGGTGAAACCCATCACCACTCCCTTTGCAAACGCTAAGGGGCATCGCATGAACGACGTAAGAGCGTGATAGGAAATGTCGAATGCAGAGATAAGTTACTACAATCCAGTGCACCACCCCACGCGCTTTGAAAGATTTCCGCCGCCCCCACCTGGGATGCTCGTAAACAAGGGTTGGGGCCAAGTACGCGTGATGCAGGAGGATACAAGAAAGTCGGCGAAGAACCTAAGAGTCATACACTCATGACGAAGTTGGCGTACCAATGCTAGCTTTGAAATTTTGGAGGCATTATCTTGTGGGGCTAAACTTTGAGTTTAAAATGGACCATCAAAGTTTCAAAACATCTCTTCAATCAAAGAAATCTAAATGCCAGGCATGATGGAGCGACAAGGAGGAGAGTATGATTTTGGTAGTATCGCACATCAAGGAAAGGAAAAATGGCTCCAGATGTCTCGAGGTAGGAGACCTAATCTTCCTGGTACCCTTAAAAGGTCAACCCCGAGGGAACTTCAGGTTGGAACAACCTATGAGACAACAGATTAAAGGTTACTTCAAACCTCAAAAGGGGAAGCGCTAGGATCCGTAAAAGCACTAAGGGTATAGTTTGGAACCAGACGGATTGTTAAGATATCGAGGAAGGATGTACATCTCGAGAAAGGCGATATTCGAAGCATCATAATCGAAGGAAGCCCATAGATCACTCTACTGTGCGCATCCGGGAGTGAAAAAAAGATGTACGCAGACATGAAGAAGCTCTTCCTTTGGTAAAGAAACGCCGAGCGTAGTTCATTTCCCGCCAAACGCCTAGGAGTAGTCGCCATAGGTGAAAAGTCGACTACCATCATCCGCCAGCCTCCTACCACCACGGTATCGCCATGGCCGATATGGAAAAGATCACCGCATCTTAGATGCTCCTCAAACAAGGGTTGGGGTCAAGTACGCGGTGGATGGTGGAGGATAGCTTATAAGGCCAAGAAAGTTGAAGAAGAACGAAGAGTCATATGCAACTCATGACTTAGAGTTATAAATAATGCTAGCTCGAAACTTCTTTGAGGTATCTAATTTTGTTACGAACTTTAAACTCAAAACAACATCAGTAAAGTTTAAACATCTCTCTCTTCACCAAAGATCCTAATGCCAAGCAAAGATGATGGAGCGAAATAGGAGTGAGGGCGATTTTGTATATCAGACATCATGGAAAGGGAAAATGTGGTCGCAGATGCCTTTGAGAGGGAGACCACGAATCTCCTTTGGCACCTTTAAAGGTCAACCCGAATCCCAGGGTGAACAACTACAAGGAGACATTTGGTATTTAGATGTTACTTCAAACCTCTAGAGTGTGAGGCAGTTAGATCCAAAGTACCAAGGGTATAGGTTTGAAACCGACGGATTGTTAAGATATTCGGTGGGCGATGTACACTCGAGAAAGGCGATATCCGGCTAATCATAATCGGCGTTCATAGATCACCTTTATTTCAGCGACTTGCGTGAAAAAGATGTACGCGATATGAAGAAGCTCTTCTTTGGGTAGGCGGCCATGAAACGCGATGTAGTTCATTTCGTCAGCAAATTCCTAGAGTGTCAACAAAATCCATAGAAATGAAATCCCACTTGGACATAGGAACAACCGCATGATGTTCCTATGTCTTAGTGGGAAGTCATCATGGATTTTATCGTAGTTACCACCACATCCCATGCATAATAATGCCATTCCCAGTGATTATGTTAACCAAGAGTGCTCATTTCCATTCCTATGAGACACTTACGATGTCACCGATGTATAACGGTGTTTGTAAGTGAGGTCATCCGTTTGGACACGATACCCAAGAAGATCATTTCGGATAGGAACTCTCAATTCATATCTAGTTTTTGGACAAGTTTACGTACGCTAGACCCTACTAACTCACAACATATCACCATGAATCGGATGGTAAAACCGAAAGGGTAAATCAAGTCATGGAAGACATGCTTTTAGGATGTATGTGATGGATATTCAGACCTAGTGGGAGAATTTTCCCACCTTGGTAGATTTGCCCACAATAAATAAAGTATATCATAGTTCCATTGGAATGCCACCCTACGTAAGCTGGTAGAACGGTGCAGTAATACCCCTTTGAGTTGGATAGACTAGAAGAACTGTAATAAATAGCTTGGGGCCAGAATTGATCTAGTGAAATGGAGAAACAAGCGGTCTCAGATTAGCGCAGACAAAATGCAGCCACGTGATAGACGCAGTGCCATGCGCATGCACAATGTGACCCAATCGGGTTATGAAGTGGGAGACCAAGCCATCCGTATCAGGCCCAATAAGAGCACCATACAGTTCGAAGGGGATGTTGTCACCCTGGCTATAGGACCATTCGTGATCCAAGAGAAAATTGGGATCCGCTGCTCATCGCCTCGCATCACCCCACTTGCATAAAAGCATAATGCATTTCATGTATCCGCTTACTACCATTGGTGCTGTCAATAGAATCACATAAAAATAAATTGAAGGAATTGTGTGTCGGATGGGAACCCTCACTGCAGAAAACTGCTACGCATATTGAACGTAGAGTCCCATGTACCGTGAACCGCCTAGGCATACGTTAAGGTCCAGGGATGTAAGTATAAACCCGATCTGCTAATACTTCAAGATGCCGGTATTAATACAAATAGATTATCTTTCACTATTTTGACCACTTCGAACATTGGAAGATGGGGTAACACCTTTGACTAAGACAACTTTGACTACCCGAGTGGACTGCGCATAGACTTTTATTTCTAGTCACCAAGGAAACTATTAAGGATACCTTAAACTTTAATAGCTTAAGAACTTCTTGATAGCCATTTAAATAAGTTTGATGATGATGTATGTTGCAACGCTCAAGCATACATGCAAATTCTTAAGGAACGTTAACCTATTGACGATGATGCATGTGGGCTGTGGACTTATTATGTGGATGAGCAAACCCTAATAAATGTTTAAATAAGTATTTCCATTGACAGATGTATATGTCATACATTGAAAATGTGAATTGATTGGAATGTTTAAATGTCATAGGGATGATACAGATATTATGCAATCTAATTGAGTAAATGATAATCTAGAGTGAGTGTTGAAATTGAATTATGATATTGAGATCTATTTCTAATTGAAACCTTTGATAATTTATTCCAGACATGGATTCAAAGTGAATGATGATAATATAGAATTATGATGATAGCCATGAAAATGTATGAGTTGTGTTGTAATTAATCCGGTATGTTATGGGCTATGAAGTAGCTAAGGGGTAACAATGATATGTGTATACTGTGATCACTCCACCAAGAAAACATTATTATGGTAACGATATCGCCCAAACCGATAATCGGGATGACAAACCTCCAAATGATTTGTCATTGTGTTCTAACGTAGGGTGTTGAGACTCGGTCTCATAGGAGGTGAGGCATTTCCCACCGCGGTATCCTCCATTGTAGGGTGGGCCATCGAGGGGTGGACCCTAGACTCATTTTAGGGTGGGTATTTCACCTGTATCCTCCTCCTAACCCAAGTCCGGGAGGATCTGTCGGTTCTCATACCCGCCCGTGATGAGGATCGCCATTGCCCTAGGGCTCATCGATAGCCACACTTCCACTTACTGTCTCTATTTGAGTTAGGTCAAAGATAGCTTCCATCATCTGCATAGGACCCGATAGGAACGAGCTGGCGAGGTTGTGGAGGAAGGATGAGTAGAATAGAGACTATATGGAGATCCGGTCTGCATGGAGTCAGATGAAGAAAAATGTGTATATATGAATATTCACCATTAAGGCACCAAACCACAATTGTTAAAATGAAATTTGAACCAAATAATTGTAATTCAAGAAATTCTCACATAATTGATTGATTGTTGTCTTTTAAAAAGACTAGTCTTGCTTAATGGATTGGATGCACACATAAAATACTAAAGGATGACAAATTTCTGATTATTAGGTACATGCACGAGAATTGTATGTACCAGCTACACATACTACATTTCTGTACATACACTAGTATGTACGAGTTCCTTGTTCTCGCACTACAACAAATTACAACTCTGACTAAGTTTCAAAGGGTAAGTGCATGTAATGACCCCTTCTATTATTACCGGTAAATAATTTATAAATAATCCTAAAAATTAGCCAAATTATAATTAATTATGATATAACCCTAAATTGATTATGCCATTAATTCACCATTTTTGACTATACCTTGCTTAAGTATGATTAACTCTTGATTAAGGGTTAATGAAGGAGTAATTATTAAATGAGACATTAAATGATTTAGTGTTAGACTAATGTTTAGTGACTAATAAATTATTAAACAAAGCAATTCAATTAACCATGTAATAAACCAAAGCGTGGTAACGGGGGAAAATAAAATAAAAACATAAATAAGGTTAAAGGGGTTACGTATCCCATGAGGGATAACGTAACCCACACGTTAAAGGGAACATTAATTAAAAGATAAGATAATTAATATGAACTAAATGAAGGGATAAGGTTTTAATGTTTGGATAAGGGGTTTGGTGAGGAGTAATGGAAGGTGCGAGGGCGGTGAAAGGAGGATAAGGGAAGGAGAAGGACGGGGGAAGAGGATTATTCATTTTGAGAGGGATTTCATTCATGGGTGGAGGAAGGGAGATTTTGGGGGAGCATTGGGAGAGAGTGAATTAACAGTGGTGACAGTGGGATTTACCGTGCACACCGGGGCTGAGAGGTTTGGGCTCGAAGGGCTAGGACATCCGTAGATGTCCTAGGGCCAGGCGTACTGGTCGGTAGGGTGGCCGGTTTTGGGGTGTTCAAGCGAAGGTTCAAGCGAAGATTCAAGCTTAGCATCAGTGACAGGTATTTTCAAAATTGTGAAGTGTTTACTAAATTTTAACTTGTATGCAAATTATTATGTAGATTTAAATTGTTATGCAAATTGTTTTGGAAAATGTTGTTTTATTTATCAAAATCTGAGAATGAATATGCGTGAGTAAGCAAATTTTAGTAAGTTTCAAAATTTCTGCTCTGTTTTAACTTATGGTAGCTTAAATGAAATCCTGGTTGTTACAAGACTCATAAACAACATGGTGCTTCCACATATATGTTTGTCCCAAGAGAACATCACAGACATCCATTGGGGCAACATCACATAATACCTCATCCTTGAAGGGTTGGATGTCATATGACAATCGACATTGTTGGTTGACACGGAGATCTCGTCCTTGGCAAAGCCACCCAATGTTGTATGGTTGTGGGTGTGATGTTGTTGACAATCCCAACTATTTGACGACCTCTGCTGAGGTGAGGTTCTTCTGGCTTCCGCTATCAACAATAAAATGCAGCGGGGTCCCCTTCACCCACATATGTGAATGAAAAAGGTGCTCCCCTTCTTCAGGATCTGTTGGTTCTTCTGGTTGAATTGTTGTGGTCGTGACAATAGCAGTGGGATCTGCATCAATGATCTATCCTTTACCATTATTTTCAAAATCAGATTATGAATCAGGGTTTGGCTCTTTGTCTTTGATCTCGGCCACCAATGACTGTTTTGAGCGACATTCATCGGTGTTGTGCCAGGGGATTTTGTGGAACTCACAACATTTTTCGATGTCCTTCTTTGTCTTCCTGTGACCCTTCTTTTCCTATGTCTTGGACTGGTTTTCGAAAAACTATTTGTTAGGGCCGTCTTTTTCATACTTTGGTTGTTGCGGATTTGCATACCTGAATTACCGTTTGTTATGGTGCTTAAATTTATGCTCAATTTTAATAGCATATCGATAAGCAACACCGAGTGATGAGATGTCCAGAAAATCCATTTCAGTCTAGATGTATCTGTGTAGAGCCCCACAGTATTTCATAACCAAATGTCGCTCGGAGTCTTTGATACCTAGCTTGGTGCACAAGGTATGGAAGGTATTGGTGAACTCTATAACTACTTGGCCCTTCTCTTGCCGCAGTGTGGTCCATCTCATGTATTGGTCCTCATAATTTCCAACAGGGTAATACTGTTCCTTTACCACATCCACAAAAAAATACCAAGTGGGACTGGCCCCATATATTCCATAATCCTTTGTGTAAATTTTCTCCCAGTAAGTTTCCCACCAATGTTTGACATGAGGGAGATATTTAAGGAGTGCGAAGGTGATCTTTTCTTTTTCGAAAAAATTGTGAACAAAGAAATAACCTTCTAGCAGAGTTAACCATTTTTCTAGGGCTTATGCATCTATCTGTCCTTCAAATACAGGAATATCAAAATTAACTTATACCTTGAAAGGTGAGGTTCCTCCAAAGTGGTCGCTTGATGAAGATGCACCTGATGAGCATCGACGGGCATTTAAGGATGTGGGAAAAATTCTCCATCATTTCGTCCCTCTATCGTGTGAGAGCTTCCTCAAGCAACAGATTGATAGGATCATCTGCTCCGTCGTTTTTCTTTTCTTCCGCCATTGAGGGTTTGTTGGGTGTGCGAGAGAGATTTTCTTCAAGAGAGACAAGATCGAGACCCAACTTGCTATACTCGTACCTCGTCGGGGACATGCACTGAAAAAACGATCAAGATCAGCCTGCTCTGATACCACTAATCCAGATTATTTTCGGCATGAAATGGGAGCGGAGATATAATAAAGAAATGCACAAAGATATTGCGTATATCCAATAATTATAACAAAAATATATCAGAGATGCAGCCATAAACACAGAGATACAATAATACACAATTTCTATTAATGAAATAAATGTACAGAGATTGTAAAAATACAGAGTGAAAGACTCGCTAAAATGGTGGCAGCTTATCTCTAAGAAGAGATGTGACAACTACTCACATTCTCAAGAAGATGATTACAATGAGGCTCTGAAGGCCTTTTTAAAATAAATAGGAATTTCAAAAACCCTAGACATTCAAAAACCTAACCCTAGGAGATGAAGCGCCAAAATTTATGTGGGCCCCGTTTGGGTAAGTGAGTACATCAACTTCCCAGGGTCGTAACTTTTGCATACAATCTCCATTTTAGGTGTGTGATAGCTCGTTGGAAAGGTATTGTCGAGGAGATTAATTTTGGGGGCTCAATAATTCCTTCAAATATCATTGAGGACCTTGATCTCAAAAAACCTTCATTTGGGCCCTCAAAATGGCCCTGGAAGTTAAAAACTACTAAAAATAGTAAATTGCCAAAATTGCCAGAAAACTATTTTGAGCCAGTTGGAAAAGGTGGGTGGCCACCGATATCCACCTGGATCAGCAATACTCTAATTAGTTGGGACAATTCAACAGACAAAGTAGTACCTAGGCCAGAGTTTCTCAAGGAAATGAAAGAGCAAATGGTTAAGAGTGAGTAAAATTTGAAGGCAACACAAAACGAGCAAAAGAGTTACATGGATAAAGGCAAGATATAAAGAAAAAACAAAATTGGGGAGCATGTGTTCTTTAAAGTGAAGCCAAAGAAGATTTCTATGAAGTTGAGAAGCCACACCAAGCTAACAGTGAGATTTTATGGTCCATTTGATATATTGGGTAGAAGAGGACCAGTTGCATACATGCTTGTATTGTTTGCTTCCATGATAGTGCATAATGTATTTCGTGTGTCATTATTGAACAAGTATGTGCATGATCCTAACCATGTCATTTACTAGACTTCAATTCATGTGATGCTCATAGGAGACTTCCAGAAACAACTACTGTGTATACTGGACAAGAAGGTCATGGTAGTTCAGAACAAAGTTATAGGGTAGGTAAAGGTCTAATGGACCTGGTACAACCTTGAAGAAGCAACATGGGAGCTAGAAGATGCGATCTGGGAGGAATACCCGCATCTATTTTGAAATTTTGATGTAAACAAATCTTTTTATGTAAAAGTTGTATATATGTGTGTTGATGTGCACTGAGGATGATGCAAAGTTTAAGGGGATGGGAATGTAACACACTAGTTTTGATATCTATATTAGCAATGTATGTTTGTGTATATGATTAATAATTGAGGTCCAAGCGATGTAATATGTAAAAATTGTACATTAAGAAATAAAAAATACATCACAGACTGTAGATGGATAAGGAAAAAACATGGGGGGATTAGGGGCTAAAGTAAATAATAATATTTTATTATTTATCTCAAATCCTTTATCTTATGTTATCCTAAGTCCTCTAACTCATATACTATCCTCTATTACCTTGGAGTGAATTTCCAAGTGGCGAGTTGGAGACATGCAAATATAATCTTTAAATTTTGGTTGATGTGGGAATTTTTTTCCATTTTTTGTTCCTTGAGGTTATTGGGAAAGCTATGCTACCATGACTATAATATAATTATGGGTATGGTTGTTGTGAAAAAACCTGAGAAATTGATGCCCACATGCAAGAGAAATTGTTGCCATTAAGAAACTCCATTACAACTCATAATTCCTAGAGTCCCCGGTAGAGATATTTCCTAGCCAAATTATGTTGGAGCCCTAATGGGAAGTGGGATAGCCCGAGGGACTACATGGCAAAGAAGGGGATCCTATTCCTTGGGTTGTGAAGGTGGAAGGGGAAAACAAATTGGTGAATTGGAATTGTTGTAGAAGATATTATACTATGAAATTTGAGAAAACTATGTTATGTGAGAGGATTAGAGCCAACCATAGGCAAATTCGTCCTTGTGGACTCATAGCCTCAGCTCAGGGGTGGCCCTATTGTAGAAAGAGTACAAGCAATAAAGAGCACACAGTTGGGTGGAACATCCTTCATTTGTAGCCAGTTCGTGTTTATTCTCATAAAGATAAGTGTTAATGTTTATTTGTAATTATGTTGATTTAATGTTGTTGATGTTATGAATTGTATGTTGTACTGTTTACATGCATGACTTTGGATCTATAATTATAATTAATTAAGTGTGTTTGGTCGAGCATGCATTGTCATAAATGCTTGCAATAATTAGTTGGTAATAAGGCAATGACATAATGGTATCGAAGAAAAGAAGTTGGGTGAAACATTTGATTTCAAGAAGAGAAATGGGAGAATTGTGATTTCAATAAGTACCATGTATCCTCAATAGTGAAAGAGGGTATTGGGTACATTACAACAAGTAGTTGGGGTTGTGTTAGTAAGAAACTATTTATAGAGGTAGAAGGTTATGTGATGTTTTGTCGAGTATTTTTCACTACATTGGAACTCAGTTTATTTATAGGTTTCCCCCTCAAAGAGGCTCATGAACATTTTTTCTCTAAATGATCAATATAAGGGTTTATATTATGTTGATTCAATACTCTCATTTCTCCTACTTCACTTTTTGTAGTTTATATTTCTTGATTGTGTAGGTTTCCATAGTTAGTCATAGCCATAATGCATGAACTTTCTGGATATATACCGTGTAGAAAGTTGTGAAATGTTCAACGTTTGGAGTGGAAACTCCACCCATCATTAGGGACAAATGAAGCTTAATATGCTAGAAAAGAGTTATAAGGGGTGGTATTTAAACAAACGATTGTGAGACGACCATCGAGGAGAAAGAGTAAAATGAGAAGGATAATTAATAAAATAATGATGTGGATAATTAATAAAATGAAATAAATAAATAGTCGTTATAACTAAAAGCAATATTCATAATAAGGTATTAAATTAAGAGAATGAAAATAAGATATTAATAATATAATGGTGAAAAGAGAAATAAAAATAATACATTAAAGAAATTAATAAAAATATTTAAGGATAAGAAAGAGTTAATTGAATATTTTAAAAAGGATGCATGGATTAAAAGTGTGGAGTAATAGGTTATGGATAAGAGGCGAGGGAACTTAATTAGAATAAAGAGTGAAGAACATATAAGATCATAAAATGATTAGAAAAATGGGGAAAGGTCGGGTCAGAGAGAAAGGAAGGAAGAAAATATCATTTGTATAGGTAAGGAAAGAGTGAAAATAGGCCAAAAAGGGTTACTAACCAAGGTGATGAATGGTGGGATTCCAAGATTGGCTAAGTTTGTATCAATATTCATGATTAAAATTATCATGATGTTTTTAAATTTTAAATGCTTCTCCAATGATGCAAGATGTGTAATAAGGGGTCGAGGCTAGAATTTTGGTTTGGTCAAAGAAAATTAGGTGTTTGAATTTAAACGAGTGTTCGGTGATAGCTAAATTGGTGATACAGTTGTGGGTAGTGTCAACTATATGTTCTTTAAGTCGAACTTTAAATGATCTACCAGTTTGACCTATGTATGATTTTTCACAAGAGCGAGGAATTTGGTAAAATCTTGGGCCAATCATCGGGTCAGGAGTTTACTGAATATGTGTTAGTAATCCTTTATGACTATTGATACAATGTCGACAATACTCATGCTAACAACCCAAATAGCTCCTACAATCCACATGTTAATCCTCCTTATAAATCCCTACAATCCCCATGTTAATAATCCCTATTGTCCCCATATTAATAACTCATTTAATCATCAAATTAAAATTCCATCTAACCTCCAGAATCCCTATGTTAATATCTATTATAATATCTATAATTTCCATGCTAGTAACTATTACACCCCATATACCAATAACCCACATGGTCGCAATGTTAATAATTAGAAATAAACCTTATGGTCCTTGTGTCAATAACACTTGTGGTCCTTCTGCTAACAAACCCTATAATCCTCACAATATTTATGTTAATAACCCTTTATAATCCCCATAACCCTAATAATCCCTATGGCCCTAATGCCAATAAATTCTATGGTCCACATGCCAATGAATAATATAACCCCTATGTTAATAACCCTTATAAACTCCATGGTATGCATGTTCATAATTTGTAGAAGCTTTACAATCTCTATGGTTATTGTGCTAAAAGAACACTATGGTTTTTATGTTACTAATCTTCATAGCCTCTTATAAACCCTATAACTAACACAATCCTTGAGTTAATAAACCTTATGATCCTCATTCTAATAACCCTACAAAGATTTTCATCCTCGTGTTAATAAATCTCATGGTCCTCTAGAATCTACATGGTCACTATGTTAAAAAAAACATATGGTTCTTTCCCTACTAACCTTCATATCCCCTTATAAACCTTATAAATGAGACGATCCTCATGCATAAATATTATGGTCATGTTCTAGTAACCCTTATAG
>SNQJ01S0024646.1:16599-27410 GCA_010110895.2 Picea sitchensis | reverse complement strand
CAGGCTTCGTCCTGCATCGGCTGGAGTCTCTGGGTCACTTTCATGACTCTAATCTAGATGGTATTGACCTGTTGCTGAACTGTACGCACCTCCTGTGACCTTTTCATATTCTCTACCGCTGAGAGTTTCTTTATTTGTGCTTGTATTGTTGATGCTTTTTGATTCACCTCCTGGAGATGTGCCTCCAATATCCTCAGCTTCGTGTCTTCTGCAAGGAACTCATAGGTCTATGCATTGTGGTCACTGAGTTTCTCGCATTCTAAAGCCAATGCCTTGATTCTTTCAATTGCGCTCCTAGCAGTTTCTTCCCTCTGATCTTGTACTTCCTGCAGAGTGCTCGTCACTGCTTGCAGTTCCAGTTCTTCTACTCTTGCTTGAAGCTACTAAATGTATTCAGTGAGATTCCCCACTTGGATTTGAACTGTCCCTTCTTCCATCTGTGTCAGGCATGACACAAAGAAAATTTCTCTAGGGACTGCTTCTTTAACTCCCATCTACTCCGTGAGAAACTGTTCTTTTTCTTTCTGGATCTGTGCTTTTTCCTCTGCAAACTTCGCCTGGAGGTCATCTTTCTCTTACTGTGAAACCTGACGTTGCTCTAGGGATTCCTCCTTTTCTTTCTTCAAGGCATCTGTGGCCTACTCTTTTTCTTCCTGGACATGACAAAGGCGAGCCTCTGTCACATCTACTAATCTGCGTAGTTGGGCAGGCTCATCTCCCACTTCTATACCTTCTGATGACGGTAGCATTGTAGATAATGCGTGGTTCGAATAGAGGGCTTGTTGTACCCCTTTCAGCTCTACCTTGATCCTGTCATACATTGTCTCCTACTTTGCTTTGTTTCATTGAAAAATATCCTTCGAAGAGTCTTCTACAACGGTGATGATGAGGTCAATGTCATCCACCGTGAGTACATTATGCAATGAAGGCTTACTGGCTAGGGACTTCTTCCACGTTGAATGTTTCTTTGGGGAAAAATTCCTTTTATTTGATGTCTCGGCATCTGTAAGGGGATCCTTAGGTGGTGTCACTTCTCCCTTTTCCTGCTTGTCTTCTTACCCTTCCTCCTCTTGGTTTACTTTGTCACCTCTTCCAGGTAATTCAGGTGTAGTTTCCTCTGATGCATTGTTTATTTCCTACACTTTTTCCTTCTTCTTCATATTCTTAGCACTGCTTGGTCCATCATACTCTTTTCAGATGACCACAGGACTTCCGATGAGGTTGAGGTCAGAGATATTTGTCTGCTCGACTGGTACAAGGAGTTATGCAGGCCATTCCTTGGTTATTTCCTCCATATCTTCCTCGGTGATTTTGTAATAGGATTGCAACTTTTCCTTGTTTTCATCCCCATGCACAATGATATATATGAAGTGTCGATCTGCATGGAGCTTCGCAAGTGTCCTAAACCTATGGAGTGTATTCGGCGTCATGCGAGGGAAACATTCAATGGCCCTCTTTAGCTGCAAGTAATAGGTGTGGAACACCACATTTGACTGCCATTGCTTCGCCATGTCGCTCGAATATCACAGGGTAGTGAACCTCACGGCCAGGGGTTCTGATGGCTCGACTTCCAGGAAGGTCGCTCCCTCTGGCATCTCCCAAGTGACGAAGGAAACAATAATCATCAACCATATGAAGTGAAACTCATAGACCTGGTCCTGTGCTTCATGACAATCTTGCTCCAACTGGTTGACAAGGTAGCTCACCTAGTTCATCTGCATCCCTTCAACACATTTTCCCGTGAGGTCAATGACAAAGCCCATGGCTTGCGTTGGTCTGTTCTTCCTGACTAGCTTACCAACAATCAACTGGAAATCTAGGTGCATTGTGCCATCTTGGATGGAGGCTACCTTGTAGCCCCGCTTCCCCTTCTCCACATCGTTGTAAGTGTCCTTTATTCGCTGAGCCAGGGCATGATCTGCAGCCTTCCCTGGGTAGAATTTCTGAGTGTCTGGTTCCTGCATGCTTAATCCAGTGATCATGTGGATCAAAACTGGAACCACAGTCACGCACTTGTCTAACCATAGATAACCTCCATGGAAGAACGACAAAAGGATCTTAACGCACACGTTAACCTCCTGATGTCTGTCAAAGTGGGGTATATTCATGACATTGAGGATGGTGGACCTCGCGATCTCTTTATTCCATGGCTGGGGGACTATCTTCGAATTCTTCACCGTTTTCTTTGTCAAGTACTTATGTGGTGCGAGCAGTACATAATTCTTCCTGTCTCCCAGGTTAAATTCATTGATCTTAAGATCAGGGATTAGTCCTAGATGTGGTCCAAGTGCGTGTATCCTTCAGGAGGTACGCAGTGATGAGGGTTTACTCGAAGTTTCTCAGAACACTATCACGACTAACCGGGCCAACTAGGGGCGGGATGTAGTCGGGAAAGACCAACGGGATGAGCTTCACGTTCGCCTAGTTGTCACGATGCTTGCTTCCTTTATCTGTCACGGTTTGGGATGGCCCAGATCGACTGGATCGTCGTGCAGTCGAGGGGGATGCTTGCAATCTTCTTGTCGACGAGGCCTGAACTCTTGCATGCATAACCTTCTCATCCATAAGGGCTATTAGGATATCCTCCACAAACTTCTCTATCGTGTTGTGTTCACCCGACATACACACTCGTGGTCAAATGCTTGGGTAGGTGAATAGATGCTCAAGTTAAAAAAAATGGGTGGCGAAGTTTCAATAATCACAACACGATAGCAATCAGTTCTTTGTTAGCTTGGGCAATCAAAATTTGCAAAAGTGTCCCTGGTGAGACATTCGACGGGTTAAATAGACAATGTCATAATGGACTCCTCCAACGGGAAGGAATGCCTCAATCCATCCATTATGGCGCAGTCCCAATGGTCCAATAGCGATATTTCCAACAATAATTTTGTTTTGAGACGTTTTGGAGCGTCGTTCTAACGGTTGGGATGCCTCCAACGGTCATATTGCTTTGCCGTGGAGAAGTGTCAGTTAATGCTGTTCTGCTATTCCGACGAGGTTCAAGTTCTGCAAGCCTTCTTTCTATGAAGTCTTAATTTTTCTAGCTTTGCTTTCTTATTGCTGAGCTTTTTGGCCTTATTTCCTGTGATCTGAGTCACTGTGTTCCTCTTTCCATTCTCATTCTTATCTCCTCTTAGCATAGTAAATCTGCACTACTGAGGGTCTTTCAAGAGGTTTAAATGGAATACCTCTTCTATTATTATTTCAGGGGTAGGTGCTCTTTTTTGCTGCATGGATAGGTTCTCTAAGACTTATTGCGTTCTTTCAACCTCGATAGCTAGTTCTCTAGCCCTTAGTTGCTTCGACTTGTCCTCATGTTCTTCTATTAGGCGTTCTATTCTCCTAGCCATGAAATCCCTTAATTCTTGTTTTTTCTATTCTATAGCTTCCTCTTCTTCTTTCCTTCGGATCTGATCTTTCTCAATCCAGGTCCTTCCTAACAAAAGTGCAAAGGGGGTGTTGTTCTCAACAAACTTAATGACCTCAAATTCTTCTTTCGTCGATGCTCCGTGAGAAACCATAGATACATGGGTAAGTTTTCCACATAGGGTTATCATATTTCCTTTAAACATTCATATTCCTCCCAATGAAGGAACTATAGCAGGATTTCCCAAAATTTCCCAAGTACTTTCTGTCATAATGTTCACCTGTGTTTCCTCGTCCAGAACACAGTATATGTCGAAGTCTCCTATTCTTATTTCTATGCACGCTTTCTCTTTTAATATTTTTGATAAAATGATGTTTATGTGATCATTCAATGTTTCTTTCATCTGCAGTAATATAGTTTTTGATTCTTTCTGGTGTTTTAGCATATCCTTAGTCTCGTGACTTTACTCATGGTTTTCTTGTCTCATATTCATATTTTCAACTTTAGCAATCATTCTAGGGAAGTCCAAAACTTCATGTCCAGTAGCTTTACAACAAAGGAAAATAGGACCTCTACTAGGGCATTCCTTAGCAAGGTGTCCCGGTCTTCGACAACTATAACAAAGAGTCAATCCTCTCTTTCTCTTAAATGATCCCCAACCTTTCCTACACTGTGCACCGCGATCATAGTGATGAACCTGCAAAAAATTATTTCTAGGATCTTGCATCCACTTGTTAGTCCAAAAATTCTTTCTATGCATCGGAATAACATATCTGTCACTATTTCTATCAAATATATTCATATCAAATCTTCTTTCTTCTAGTTGTGCCCTAGTTTTCAGACTAGGAAAAAATCTATCAAACATACCTAGATCCATTCTTTCTAAACAAAAATTTCCAGTTATCTTACCTTTATCAGAGCACCAAGCTTTAAGATCTTACCTCTTTTCTTTAGATCTGGTTCCTTTCTTAGCACATAACTTCACAAGGCAAGTAGAATACTGTGCACCACAACAACATATCTACGCACATAGATTTCTCTTTTCTTTAGTTCCTAGTAATCACAGTTTCATGTCCCGACAATGGAACCATTTGTTGGCACAGGGACAGACCCAGGGTTCAACGCTTCAACAACACACCAACAAAACCCTAACTACCGGCCCTTTCGACAACACCTACGAAGTAGATGAAGTCTCACTCGAGGTAGAGCCAGGGGGGGTTGCAGGACTCAAGTGTCTACAACCTAGCTGGGACACAAATATGTGATCACAATACTTGACAAAGAACTTATTCAATAGCATTCATTAGTATTTAACCCCTTTATTCACATCACAGGTTAAAAACATAATTACATAACAACACGGTATTAACCCATATCTAAACATATCTAACCATTCAACACATAGCATCAAGTAGATCTAACATTCATTCACATTATACATCACTAAGCATTCATAGATCTATCTATCATAACAATGCACTAAGCAAATACATGAACAATATGAACAATCATGGCACAAAGCACATCAACACATAATATACATGGTTCACCCCATTGTGGGGCTACGTCCACCAACTCTTCTTCTTATTTATTAGCTTCCTCCAATATTCTTACATGCACGGAGCCTCAAAGACAACTATGCATATGACAGGAGATATGCGCGCACCTCGCCAGATCCTCCTTCCCAAAGTAGGTCAAGCACAAAGCCTTACACATTATTTCTTCACCAAGCACTTACAAAACGTTTGCACTTAGCTCTGCAAGCCTTAAGACATCTTCTTGCACATAGATAATCTTAGTACTAAGCCATTGGCCTCTTAGGTCTCAAAACTAACTTCTACTTACATAGCCTAGTTACTTATTTATACATTATAAAAGGAGCCTAAACATGGGTAAACCCATGGGCCGACATCGCATACCCATTACATAAAACCTAAAACCCAAAAATCTCGTAAAAGGGGGCGAGATCCCGTGATCTCCGCTTCGCGTGGGTGCTTTGTCTTCGACCAACCCGTCGAAGTCCCAAAAAATGGTCAAACAAGACCAAGGTTTTCCAAAAATTGGTCAAGGGCCAACACATATATTAATAGAAATAACATCACAGTTACAGACCATTAGACAAAAATAGTATGAGGGGCTAGGATTCCACAAGAGGGAAAGGTGAGGGGGTTAAACCAAGAAAAGATGCTTAATCCAAAGTCATAAAGGAATGATATAAGCCTAAAGTCATGACTTGATATAACCTAATTTCAAAAGGGGTGTGATATACCTTAGTCCAAAATGTATGGATCGATATCCCTAAGTCTAAGCATGAGGTCAAACTTCATAAAGGGAGGATTAATGGACTTATGGAAATTCCATGTGTAAAAAAGGCACCATGCATGCAAAATTTAATGGGCTTAGTGGAAACTACCGCCCTCCACCTCATTTTCACCATTTCTCATGCAATTGGAGTTTCTAGCCTTTCTCTACCATTGTTTGGCATGACCTTCATGTTGCCACAACCACATTTCCATTTCCATTACACTTGCTAGCTTGCTACATTGAATTGGAGAAATCCTAAGAGTTGTGTGAGCAAAATTCTAGGTGAATTTTGTTGTTTGAGCACACAATCCTCATCAGATTTCCTTGTGGAAGGTTGGATCCTTGGAGTGAGTATTATGGAGGCTTGGAGGGCACATAGAGACTCCATTGATGCAACTGGAGTTCTTAGAGCCTCGATACTCTGAGAATTCCTAGTCGGTCTATGCTAGAACCTTGAAAGGGAAGTGAGACAACCTAAGGGATTGTGGAGCAGAGAAGGGGGTCCACTTCCTTGGATTGTATAGGTTGATGGGGAATGAGATATTATTAGTTGGAATTGCTGCGAAGTTTGGTACCTTGGCCTGATTTTTTCTCTATTATGTGGACTTCAAACCAGATTTGGCTCAGGTATCCTTTTCCTTAGTGGAGTCTGTTATCACTCCAAGAAACTCCTTAGGGTTGTAGGCTAAGGATGCTTGGTAACTTAAAAATAATGTGTAGGTATGAATGGAATAATGGGGTCTTTAATGATCAATGTAATAGACAACTCATCATACATCTAAAGAAACAGTGCTTTTAGGAAACAATAATCATATCAAGTAATTTGAAAGGAGAGGATGAAGAACACTAATCTTGATTACCAAATACAACTGGATGTAGGGCTTAATGCAAGATAGAAAGAAATCCTTCACTTCAAGTCTATGAGCTCAATAAAGAGATAACAATCTTCATAAGCTAAGATAAACTGAAATAAAGTACAGAAAGGGAAAAATGGATATTTCTGATATTGAAAACGAAAGGAGACTGCAATTTTATTATATCATAAGAGTCTATACAGTAGCACAAAAATTGTATCCCAGTTGGAACCCCCGTCTCTTAGAAAAGATAGGCATTTATAGCCTTTTACAATCAGTTTTTAAGATCCTGAAAACTTGGATCTGTATTTAAAAATAGCAAATCAAATTAACTAAGCAAATCGATAACAAAGACTAGTGGCTAGAATAGCATTCGAATTGTCTTCCATCTCAAAATTTGACATATGTGCTTCTTCAGCTTCTGGAATCTGTTGTGTCATGAAACATGGTAAAGGCACCTGTCCTGGCAGCTGGATTTCTTTAGTTACTCATAGTCGACACTTTAGGAGATCAATTTAGCATGTGGTTTTCAAAACTCCCATGAATCTCTGATGCTGAGTATTTTTTGACCAAGTTGTTAATCCTTTAATGCTCTGGAACCTCTTTAAATCCTATGAAAATCGCCCTGCTCCATCCTTAGCTTTCAAAAATTCTTTTTGTGCTTTCACCAGCTAACTCGCCTTATGATTCACTGGTTAGCTGGTGAAAGCGTTGCCTTTCACCAACTAACTGGTTGTAAATTTTCCCTTTGCGCCGGTGAAAGCTCTGCCTTGGCCCAAAATGAACTTTCACCTCCAAAACTGTGGTTCTATCAAAAACTCAACGTGTCTCTACTTTATCCCCTTGCATATTCACATCAACTTGAGCTAGTACTTGCAGATCTGGGTGTGAATTTTGATTTTGCTAACCACCATAGACTGTTATAGTCTTTGGTGATTTTATTTTTTCTCTTATTGTCCTTGACACTTTCACAAGCCAGCTTTTCAAATGCAGCATTTGTTTCTACAAAATTATCAGACAAAGTTTTGTATCTTTCCTTAATTACTCTTTCTAAAACCTCCTGCTGAGCAATCACTTCTTTAAGTTGCTTGATTTTCTATGTTTTCTTTGACTTTGATCTCTTTGATGTTTCACCTTCATCAGTGTGAGTAAAGGTCTCACAATCCTGTGAAAATTCAATGGAGTGTTCATGGATTTTAATGGCAGGGCTTTCATCTTCTTGCTCTGGCTCTGAGTCTGTGTATGGCAGATTTAAGATGTTTGTTTTCTTTTCTGTAGGTTGCTCTGTAGTAGTTTCAAAATCCAATTTTTTCTTTGACCTGCGAGACCTTACACCAGAGATCCTATCTTCTGGTGGTCCTGGAAGAGTTCTCCTCTTCCTCGAGTTGCTTTGAGGAGTCAATTGCCTTTTTCCAGCTCTCTTCTGTTCATTCATGGGCTGAGTTTGAGTTTCAAAGCCCTCCCAAAAAAGAAAATGTTTCCAAGTCCTTGCTTTTTGTCTTAGCTCCTCCAGGATTATCAATTTAATTAGGCCAAAGTGACAAAGAGTGTTCTTCATACTTAGAGGTTCAGCTCTAATCTTTTTACAGACTTTAGTTAAGCTCTTGTGCAAGAAGAAAGGTAAATTTAGGAGAGTTTTTCCTGAAAAATGGTCTAAGAGCTTGAAATGGTATAACATCAGTTTGTCGTACCTGCCTTCTAAAGTTATGTAGATTTGAATGCCCTTAAAAAAATCCTGCCACTCATCCTCTAAATGGGAAACTGGCATGCTCTTCTTCCATGCATTATTTCTAAATTCCTCCTTTAGATATGCTCTAAAATTTAGGTTCTTGGTTGCTGTCGTTTTGAACCAACTCTGGCCTGATCTAGGTAAACTGGTCGCTGTAGCAATGGAAACTTAATCCATGATGATTTCTAAAGACCCAACACAGGCTTTATTTCCATTGTATGTTTTAGCAAACACTTCAGCTGTTGATTGGTGACAGCTGTTCTGTAGCTTCTCGACATATCCCATGCAGCCTGCGTCTAAGAAGTGTTTTTGCACCTCTGGATGCGCCTGTAGAAAGGACAGACTATCCAATTATTTTCTTAACAAAGAACCATTGCGTCTCCTTGCCATATGAAATTTGAACCCGAAATGATTTTGCACACAAAACACTGCAATCTTCTGTTTGAGCCGAGGTTTTGCGCTGGTGAAAACACTCGACGTTGTCTTTCAAAACTAAAAACTTATCATGTGCTTGTGGATGATGCGTGTTGGGGAAATGATGCGTCGATTTGATGTCACCAACCAAGTAGTACCACTCCTTCACCTGTGATGATGGATTTGAATTCGCCATTTCCAATGCCATTATCGTGAAGCATGCATTTCTGAACAAGATTCGCTTTGCAATCCGATTTAGACGTGCAAACCCGAATCTTCATCATTATCCACTTTCACCAGTGCATTATAATGATTACATGACGTGTGATGAGCATGTCATCCTTTGATTTTTTGAAAATGTGGAGAAAACACAAGTGATCCGTGCTTTCACCGGCTAACGACCCGTGGGAAATGTTCCTTAACTGTTGAAAATCGCCGCTTTCACCAGCTTACAGCTTGTGGGAAATGCTCCTTAGCTATTGAAAATTATTTCTTTCACCAGCTAATCATCATCTTTAAAACACGCGTTAGCTGTTGAAAGTTTTTCATGAAATTTTTAAAGGAAAGACCTTTATGGATCGTCTTATTTCTAAGACATAAATTAAAACCTAAGTTTTACTACTAGAAAAACTTGAAACAAATTGGAGAAAACTACCAATAGCCATGCTATCAACCACAAAATGAAACTATAGTGACTGATTCATTTTGGGAGCTAACATTTGGCTCCAACTGGGATGGACATCTCCCTGTGAGGTGACCAAGAACCTAGGTAGACTCAGTAGCCTTTATTACAATTTAAAAAAGAAATTTGAAAAATAGTTTTGCTAGTACCATTGGGCATGGAGTTATTCAAGTGATAGAAACAAAGAAAACATAACTGAAAGGAATATGTACAAGTAGAACAAGGCTTTTAAGAAAAATCCTTATGAAAAATAGGTCTTTAGAAAGTGCCCGTTGAAAGGGCCACCTGCTACTTCCTCGCCTGCAAGATTTTGGAGAACAAAGGTATTGTTCTACTGAACCAATGTTATGACAAAAGGACCTGTCCAGAGAGCCTCAAATTTTCCGTGTTTCCCTTTCTCTTTCCTTGTTGCATCCCACTTTAAGACTAATTCCTCTGTTTTGAAGACATTTTATTTGACTTTCTTGTCGAAGATCTCCTTGATTTTTTCTTGGTGTAATTCTGTTCTTTCCAAAAGATGCTCTCTATCTTGCTGTAACTCTACCAAATTATGAATTCTCCGAGTCAAATCACTTGGTTCAGAATCAGTTTCTTGTAAAAACTTTGCAACTGATAGTGCAAGTTGAACAAGAAATATGGCTTCAGTACCATATACCAACTTGAAAGGAGATGTACCAAATGATTTTTTACATGTAACCCTGTCAGCCCACAAAGCAAATTTCAGCTTGGAATCCCAGCCTCTGGTATTTTGTTCAAGAAGCTTCTTTATAATTCTGACTAAACTCTTGTTTGATGACTCATCTAAGCCGTTTCCTTGTGGATAATAAGCGGTGGAATGTACTAGCTGAATTCCCAGCTCTTCACATAATTTCACCAAGTGCTTATCTTTGAATGCAACAACGTTATCAGTGACTATTCTCTTAGGGCAGCCAAATCTGGCAAATATGTTTTCTTGCAGAAAATTTATGATGACAATATGATTGGCGTTCTGGGTGGGAATGGCCTTAATCCACTTTGTAAAATAATCGGTGACAACAAAGATCCACCTGTGCTGACTACTAGAAGGCGGGTGAATCTCACCTATGAAATCCAGGCCCCATTGCTGGAAAGGACCTGTGACCACTATAGGTTTGAGGGGAAGAGACTTCAGCTGTTATTTTCCTTCAAATCTTTGGCACTTGTCACACGTTCGCACAAAATCACACACATCTGAAAATAAGGATGGCCAGTAATAACCAGATCTTAAGATTTTATGTGCAGTTGTTTTCCAATAGTGATGTCCTCCGCATTCACTATTATGGAATTCCATCATGACCTTAGCTGCTTCTTCTTGGTTTATGCACCTCAACAATAAACCTATTAGATTTTTCCAGAACAATAAGTTGCCATTGATGCAGAAATTCATTTTATGCAAACTTTATCAGTCCCTTCAGATTTGACAAAAACACAAGGAAGGGCTTT
>SNQJ01S0024645.1:193350-211356 GCA_010110895.2 Picea sitchensis | reverse complement strand
TTTTTCACCTTGTTTTGATCCATTAATTGAAAAGAACCATTTTCATGAGGTTTTATTTAAACCTTGTAATTGTACATATCTATTGTATATAATACTACTATTAGTTAAGAAATTGTATTAATGTATTGTTTGATAGGATTGTACATCTAGTTAGTTTACATCTTTTAAAATTATTTTAGAATCCTAGTTGGCTAACAAAGCCATAAAACCCGTCAGGGTAAATTATTCCAAACAACTTGGGTTAAATAGACAACCTCAGTCTGGATCTTCCCTTCCAGTTGACGGTGTGTCATAAACTCCCATCAACAAATGGTGTTAGAAGGAGGGATGAGTAAATTTAATGATTAAATGTTTTACCCCTCAGCCTTTCATAATTCTCGATTTATAAATTCTTCTTTTGTTTCATCTTGAAATGCACTAGAATGGAGGCCACACTGACAAGATGTCCTTGTAGGAGTCTTTGTTTTGAATGTATTTAATTTCACATGGCTCTCCAAATCACTGTGTTGGAACATGATTTCGACTTTTCATTACTCGATATTCCCAACGAGACAGTCTCTCACTTGTCCAAACTCACCTTTGATGGTGGGGGGGATGTATCTGCAAAAGACCATCTTAACAATTTTTGGTGTAAATGCATCAAGCATGATATTTCTGATTTAAAGGTTTTATGCAGATTCTTTGCTTTTACTTTGAGGGGTCGGATTAAAAATTGGTTTGAGCCTTTTAAAACATATCACATTATTGATTGGTTTCGATTTGTAGAGTAATTTTTATATGCTTTTGAAATACATGATTACAATCGAGTATGTGAAGAATTTCAGGCTCTAATAATCAATGATGCTTGTGCCCCTTTAATCCAACCTTATTCAATCAAAAATGATGAATCAATTACTAATCCTATCACTCATTTGCGAGAAGACTTTTGTTTTCATGATGAGGGGAATCCATCTAAAAATATTGAACAAGCAAGGGAGGTAGAATCTATTGAAAAGGTTCTTACTGATAATCAAACTGGTTTTTCCTCTGAATCATTGTATATTCAATCCTCGACCATCGTGGAGGAAGATTTGATGTTGGGTCAAGGTGAATGTCCATATTATTCTAACTCTTTCTCTAATCAATACTTAAATTCAATTATTGAAGAACACTTAGGTGATGAAAATGATTTTAAGCATTCAAACATTCCTATGAAATTGACTAGAGATGTGAATCTGCATTTTGAAGAAAAAACCTTAAACCTTCATCCACAAATCATACCTTATCCACAGGAGAGATTAGATGTCTATCATGAAATTTTCGAATTGTCTATCATACATGAGGCAAATTTAGATGATCATATTATGTTGAAGGATTTATCACCAAAACAGAGTGAAATTTTTAAGGAAAGTGAAGAGGAATGTCTTGAGAATACCATTGTTAAATATCATAGTTTAAGAGATTTTTTTCATGTGCTCATTTGTGATTCCTTTTACTTTTTATATCTTGATCTCTTCTTATATTCTGGTGGACATGATACTTTACCCACAGTATCTTACTCTTTTCCATCATAATCAAATCTTTTCGATATTCCAAGATTTTGTGAAATTAATTCCAAACATAACATTTAGGAAGTCGGATTTGATGCCCTTTCACTTTCATCACTCGCATGGAAAAAAGACATGTTGCAAGATGATTTTAGATGATTTATTTTTGAAAAATACAATGCAATCATTCTCATGGAGATCAAATATTTTACATTTCATATTCATTCTTTGATTAGTTTGAATTTTAATGTTTATGCTTCAATTTTTGAAACGATCCATCTCATCAAGGGAAGTATTCAAACCAATAAAATAATTGATGTCACGAATCCTCTTATGATGTGTTCCCCATTGATATATCTATTTCATTGAAGTCATAGTTTGCATTCTAATTTTTATGACAAGATATTAGAATGGATTGAAGATTCATGTCTGAAAAATATTCATAATAAAGATAAAGTTGTACTACCTAAATATCTAGAAAGTAAGCATGACATGATTTTTTAGATCCTCCATGCGAAGAAATTGATGAACACTCGGAGAATTGTCAGGAGGATGGGGAACTTCATCCTTGGCTGATGGTTATGTCAGAGTCCCCATAATATTGACAATTTTTAAATTTATACATTCTTCCATGCCATTATGACTATATGTGACAAGATTGCAAAATGTTGGGAGGAATGCTTCACATCAATAAGTTTCAAAGAATGAGCAAGTTCTGACTGACCTTGTTTTGTTTTTAAATGAATCTATAGGGGTTAAGAATGACATATTTCTTTCGTATCTACAAATACTACATTACTTTATTTTGTTTTTGACTTCTATGCCTTGCGAGAATTTGGAGATGTTCTTGTGGATTACTTTCGAGAAATACAATTTCATAGCATTTAAGTCTATGCAGAAGTTAGAGTAGGTGTAGGAATAGATTCATTTTGGTTTTGTTTCCTTTTCATTTTTTCCTTTGAATAATTAAGTTATGAAGTCACGTGGCTATGAAAAGAGAACCATCATATGAATGTTGTCAGGGGAAGTCTTTTTTCAATTCCTTTCTTTTTCCTTTTCGCATTTGTCTTGATTAAATGTTTCTTTTTCAAAACTTGGCAGCATCATGCAATGATTTGAGATATTATGAATCATTAATAAATATATTAGGGATTTGATCTTAGTTTTACCCTAACAAACATAGCTTACCACTACATGTAATTGCACTCTGGCATCACAGTTAAGGGGATTTTTTCAGCTTTAATAATAATCTTGAATTCAAATGATGTATCATGCATCACTATCTTAAGAAAAGAACCTTCCTATATGAAAAACTCTGAACTGTGTTTTTCTTCATTTTGATCCTCTTTCTTTATGAGAGGTTTGCCTAGTTTCGTTTTTGGTCAGGTATTTTTAAGTGACTTTGTTGTTTCGATTTTGTTTGTTTTGATATATTTTTTTTTTTTTTTTTTTTTTTTTTTTTTTTTTTTTTTTTGTGTGTGTGTGTTTTTCTTTGATTAGACTTTCTTCTTATGCGTCGTTTGAATAAATATATTTACGATCAAAGAAGCGATTGTCAAGAAGCATTCATTTTGAAGAATTATGTTTTAAAGAAATTTAGAAACATTTAGAGCAATTTGATGTTAAGGTTCATCTCAGATAATTGATTTATAAGTCAATTTTGTACTACAAAATCCTAAACGGTCTTTGTCAAATTATTACCCCTGAAATGTGTCAAAATATTTGGGAATCAAGATTATCCTTAGACTTTTTACACCATCCATATTCTTAAAATATCACTTTTAAGTGATTACCCTTTCTCTAGATGATTTCTTAACCAGAATCTAAAATCTCTAAATCATGATAAAACTTCCAGGTTCTTGAAAGAAATAAATAAATAAAAAATGATCAATTGTTCATGTATTGCAATTAACCTCCTGTATGACCCCGCTCTCTTTGTTATCAATAAAATATATACTTTTTATTATTATTTGAAAGTTGTATAAGAGGGTTGGAAGCACTTAAGAGTGGTAAGTGTGTGTAAACCCGACGGGGTACCGAATAGGTGCGTTGGCAATGGGTAAATGCACACATAATACCAAAACAACTTCGTCAGGATACTAAACAGACCTGCTGGCAATGAAGCAATGTTGTGTTGAGAGGTAGCAGGTATATTGTTTTAAGTTAAATTTTATGGAAGTATGTAACATTCCTCCTCGTTACGAAGACAACCTCTTATAACAAGTGCACATTTTTCTTGTGTGTGTGTGTGTAATACACCAAAGGTATAAGACATTATGCACTGCGTTGTGGCATGACGTGAATGTGACACATGCAAGTACGATATCAACATAAATATCTAAGACTTGCCTGTGACATCTTCCAATTAATGGGTAGCAATCAACTGACAATAAAAATGACTACCCATCCGTCCTACCCATGCAATGGTTAGGACCTCCAATACATATAAGCTTAGCAGCTCAAGCCGAGTTCCATCGATTTTAACCATTTAAAGGTCTCAGGGCTGGCGAATGACCAAGGAACATGGAGGTGTCTACACATCCCTCTCAGGAGACTAATGCCTACTAAGATAATGACGAGACAAATCATCAATATCGCAATTAACAAAGTTATCTCATTAAGGCAACTTTCAGGGTGAATTCTTGTTAACTCATTAGATTACTCACTACTATTACCAT
The DNA here is from genome assembly GCA_010110895.2 of Picea sitchensis. Lineage (NCBI taxonomy): Eukaryota > Viridiplantae > Streptophyta > Pinopsida > Pinales > Pinaceae > Picea > Picea sitchensis. Next base: position 207,152 of record SNQJ01S0024645.1, on the reverse strand, counting down.
ATTGCATTGGAAGTGTACTTTTAATAAAATTACAAGACATTGACAATTAATATAACTAGTAGGCATTTATTATGACATTAATACAACCTTTAATATAACAGTTAACCTGGTTATCACATTAAGGTGAAAGCATTAGTGAGACATTAACAACTCCTCAACTCATTAAATTACTCACCATTCAAAAGTCATTAAGAAACTACTATCCTCCTTTCTTATACCAATTTAATGAGATACTAAATTCCAAAGGTAAATCTAGCCTGTCCTTTTCTATTATTATTATAATACATCCCAAGGGTATTGAACATTCCCCTCTTCTCAGTAACAGTTTATACTTAAAAGAAACCAATTTACATGAGCGCTTGTAAGTTTCAAAGGGATAAATCTAAGGGAACTCTATAACAACATTCCTTATTGTAAGGTTAGCATCAAGGTAGGCCTTAATTCCGTAGTCGCAATATCAGTTATTAAAAAAATCAATATGAAGCTAAGTGAAGAAGGATTAAATGAGGGCGAGTAACAACTTCTTCTCACCAACTCTCTCTATATGTCCAAGTGTTACAAATTTAGATTTGGCCATTAAATAAACAATATCCCAACTATATTAAGAAACTACTCAAATGATATTTAACCATATCCCAAAGTGATATTAGAATGAGATCCAATTAGTATTGAACAATCCTAAAATTATATTAAACAATGTTCAATTTAGATTAGAAAAAGACCCATTATGACAATACCCACTAATCAATTATAAAAACCATGCTAATCAAGGAAACATGATAATCCAAAATTCAACACATCAATCATCATCATAAAAAGGATTCAAATACAATTTAAACCGTTTTTTCCTTTTTATTCTTAAACAAAATAGCTTACGCTAGTACACATTGGCCGGCCCGTGAATAACCGAAGGTACTATCCCTTGGGCTCCAGCCACCCTCTAGCTCTTTTGTGCCAAGAACTCACCAATACCTCCCGGTAATGCTGAGGGGTACTCCTACTTCCCTTAGCCCCCCGAGGCATAGGGGCCACACACTATCAGGATGATGCGTCTGGCTCGGCTCGCCTGCCAGAGCCAGAGGCCTACCACTCTCCTGAGGCTAGGGAAATCCCAACTCCCCACAAATGTCCGGTCAAGTCTGAAATCTGGTAGCGTAACGTTATGATAACAACCGATACCCCCTTTCTTCCTTCTCTTCCTTTCTTTTTATGGGAGTTTTAGAACTTCCATCTTTTTTCCTAAATCTCATTTAATTTAAGTTTTTAAATAATAACTAAAAACTCTCCATACAAGTGTCATCCATCCCCCACGTTTCTCCATTAACTATTTTTCTTTAATTTTAGTAAATTGTATTAATTCCTTCACCCACCTAGATTGCTCTATTTTTACTCTAGGTACCTAGATTCCCTTCTGAGGTTTAAATACTTTCCCTAAAATGAGATTTGTATGAAATTTAGTTCAATTTAGAAGGTTCTTTACTTGAGATTCTTTACTATTTGACCTCGCTTTTTACCATAAGATTCCCTCTTTCCTTTATTATGTTTCCTCGATTCCTTAGTTTCCTAATTTTTTATTATTCCCTTCTTTCCTTTTTCATGTGGAGCCAAAAATGGTAGCTCATAGAATTAACCTCTTTCCTTTTATTAATGATTTAGTATCCTTTACACTTTCTAGAGTTAAGCAATTAAATTCTTCTTTACAATTTTTAATCACATGAGTTTTAATTAAATTCTTACTCTTCATTTTAAAAATTTTATGAACACTAAAACTATTTCTTAAGTGGTTTTTAGTTTTAATTTTAATTTTTTATTTTACTTTATAGGATAATTTTTTCTTAAGGTTAGACAAAATTTTATCCCTAGAAGTTTTAGACTTAGGACATAGATTACGGTAGGCATTTAATTAGGGAAGTTGTTCAAGAATTTCTTAATCTGTTAAATATTAAGTGATAGGACCATCTAGGTTTGTTCCTTCATCATCATCAGCGCGTGCTTAGCCGAGGACACCTTATGTGCTAAAGGGTGCCCACTGCGCCTCTAGTGTTTTTCTTTTAGTGATATTGCCGCCGGGGCCTTGCGTGACTCAAAGGTGCCACTCACCTCTTGTGTTTCTTTTGCATGGCCGTTCCCTTCGAGGTGCACCACGTGCTCCAAGGCTCCCACTCCTCCTCTTGTGTTTCTTTTTTGGTGGCGTGCCCTTTAGGATACCCGTGCTCTAAAGGTGCCACTAAGCCTCTGGTGATTGGTAGACATCAATAACCACAGGAGTCAACTTGCTCAGCCGAGTGAACTCTATGGGAGACTAATATGGATTCTATAGGAATAAGGCCCCCACCTTATTGTGGGCCATAGAATCATCAGCGGCGGCTTGTGTTAAGCGATCTTCCCTGGCGACAGTGGGTCCTCTCAAACTAGTGTCGTTAACCTATAGTTAGGAGCCACGGCAGAGTGCTAGTAGATTTATTATTAGGAGCTATCCACCTCTTCCCTCATCTCGGTAGTCATATTATTGTGGCCTTGCTCCATATGTGAGTTTGAAATTACGACAAGCTATCATCGGCACCATCATAAACAATCATGTGAACATGTCCCACATCATATCATCAAATCAAATGTAATATGACAGTAACTAAATCAACCCAAAAAGCACACCCCTGACTCAATCCAGATTCCAAGGGGTTCCCTCAATGCCTCGACATCCTCAACATCCAAAACCCTCCACACTTATTAAAACCAAGTCAATAGCACCTTCTTATGTCAATGCAATAAAACATCATGTCATCTATCATATCCCATCATAATCAAGGACAAATGTTTAATATCATAATGATGCGGATCACTGCGGGCAAGTGTACTCCAAGAAATCGTTTTTCTCGATTGCGGAGGCAGTGTTACATACACCCCTCTTAGACTAAACTGCGTCCAGTTTCATAGTATAAATAATGAAATAAGTGTAATCATAGTATCATGTCTATCTATCAAACAAAACTAGAAACTGCTGGCGCATATCAAATGCATCCTCCTAGAGTCGCCGAGAGTCGCCGGACTACAATTGTCCCCTTTGGACCGGTACGATCTACCATTGATGTCATATTCGAGCGATGATCTAATATGTGTGGGCCAAACGGCAGAGTGGCTCCCTCGTCAGAATACCTTCAAGGAACTCACATATTAATCACATGTGGGATCACTAATATAATGTCTCAAAGCGGATACATGAAAAACATCATGCATATGCCTCAAGAGACCGGGGAAGGCTAGTCTATAGGCCGAGGCCTTTCTCCATAATCTTGAAGGTCCTGAACCTGGGGAGGGACATCTCCTTTCAAACTTGATCGAAACCTGCGGTTTAACCCACAGAGAATACTCGTCGCCAACCTGTAATATTCTACGGTCATTTCCGGTGCGCATCGGCATAACTCTTCGATCAAAATCCTGTGCTTCTTTAATTCTTTGTCTTATGGTTTTGCATTTCTCTTCCATTTCTTGGATGCGGTCCCAGGACCCTATCCTCAAAGCGATCCCAACTCAAGGAAGGCGTCGACATAGTAGCGTAAAACTTTCAGTGTCATCTTAATGGTGCTATGATGCTTTGTTGTTGTAAGCGAACTCTACTAGTATGCAAATTCCTCGAAAATGCCCTTCTTGGTCCATCGCATACATCGCTTAACTATGTCTTCTTAAAGGTTTGGTTAGTTACGTTGATGCATTACGTGGGTCTGGGTGATACCGATTACTAAATTTAGTTGAGTTCCCCGAAGCGTACTTGGAAACTCATCCAAAATCATCGGTAAACACCCGATCCTCGATCGGATATAATTATCTTAGGCATGCCATGCAACCTCACAATCTCCCTTATAGAAACTCTGGCTATGGGGTGTCGTGTAATAATACCGGGAATAAAGTGAGCGCTCTTCATCGAGTGTCTACTACTACAAAATGGTCATATCCTCACAGTGTCAGTGGCAATTCAATTATCAAATCCATCGAAATAACCTCCCATTTGATTAGGGTCAGCATGTGGTTAGTAATCTAACGGATGTCCATATTTGTTTTACTGTGGCACTCGAATATACAGTCATAGTTGACTATGAAGCCTTCATTCCTTATAAGAGAATAAAGAAGGGTTTAGGTTTTCCCTCATCTTACGACTCACAGGTAAGGCCATATGAAACTTATCTATGGGCGGCTCAGGATCATCATACTCAACTCGTCATTTGGCGGTGCATAAATCCGACTTCTAACCCTCAAAAAACTATCGCTATCAAATGAATACCCCACATATCGTGGTACCATCATAGTACCTTGTCCAACAAAATCCTCGACTTCCTTGTACAAATCATCATCAAATTGTAGAGCTAGAATATATTAGCACAAATTCATCTTAAGAGGTATTACCAAAAATATGCACGGTCTCCGACTCAAAGAATCCGCCACTCGGTTCATTGTTCTTTTATGTAAGAAATCTCAAAGATGCATTGCTTGCTAAGCAATTCCGATAGCGCCATTAATGGTGTGTTCGAATTCGATTTGCGTAAAAATGTGTTAATAATTCGAGGACAGGTGGATCTTTCAATTCAATTTGTGTCCAAACAAGGTGAATCTCCAAACCCTTCAGGCATATCACGATGGCTAATAACTCCAAATGGAGTAAATTAATGAGTTCTCTACATACCTTCTAAGTTTCTACCGAAATGTAAGCAATCACTCTTCCTTCTTGCATCAAGACTCGCCTAAACATTCCTTGGATGCATCAATTACATACCAAGAGATCCCACATCCATGTCATGGACTAACTTCGTATCCGGCATTGTAAATTAAACAACTCTTTAAGCTTCACTGAAATGTGAGCATTCTCGGTCCAACGAACTTCTTGTTTTCTTAATACGCAATTCGTGATCGGTTGCTATCTTAGAAAATCCCTGGAACAAGCTGAGTCGATGGTATCACCAACTAAACCCATAAAAGCTCGCGCTTCTGTTACATTCGTCGGCACAGGCCATTAGATAATATCCTCAACCTTGGCTTGATCCACGACGATACCCTCGCCGGAGATGATGTGCCCTAAGTAGTGAATCTTCCATTGATAGAAAGAGCATTTGGACAATTTCCCTTACATTTTGTGCTCTCGCAGACATTGTAGTACCAATTGCAAGTGCTCTTCATGATCCTCTGTCGTATGAGAGAATCAAAATATCGTCAATGAACACTTGGGCAAACTTGTCCAAGTATTCATGGAACACCCGTTCATCAAACTCATAAATACTCATAGGGCATTTTGTCGGTTTCAAGCGGTAAAAGCGATAAATTCATTAATGTCAAACCTCATCTGAAAGCGGTCTTGAGACGTCATCCTCGCCAATCCTTAACTGATGATACCCGATCACAAATCAATCTTGAAAGAACACCGTCACACCCTTCATTTGATTGAGCAGATCATCAATTCGACAAGGAATGCGATTCTTGATATTGGCCTTGTTGGAGTTATTGGTAGTCATTCACAAAGCCTCCATAATCCATCAGCTTTTACTGTTAGAAAATAACCTCACTTTAAGGTGACACACTAGGGCGTATCGGTCCGGTCCAACAACTCCTTAAGTTGCATTTCAACTCTTGTAACTCCGGGGTGGACATCGATAAAGGCGTTCTTGCTATTGGTTGGGTCCACGGTTTTAGGTCTCTGGTAAACTCCAATTCCTCTCTAGCGACATCCCAAGTAACTCCTCGAAAACATATGCACAATCTCTCACCATCAGTTGTTCTGGACCCTTCCGCTACTCCCTTCTCGTTTAGCTTGATGATCGCATAAAGTTTGCACCCATTACGCATACTCTTCCATTCGTAGTAAAGAGGGCGAACCTGAGGAAGCTCCACGGTTCCATCCTAATCCACATGTCTTTTGTCCTTAAGAGTCATCAATAAGCTCGGTATCATCTTCTGATTGATATAAGCTCATCTTTTGATTCCAACCAATCCATACCAATCCGCACATCATAAGATCCCTAAGATAAAATGACGTACAAGTTGGACCTCATGACAAACTCTCCTAGTTTAAGTGCGATATTAACCTTTCCTCCAACAACCACGTTTGGCTCTCAATGCCATCTCTGAAAGCTAAACTAGTCCTGTTCAATTGTCTTTACCTTAATCCTTTTAGCGTACCCGGAAATGAAGCTCGGTAGCATCGAGATCTATCAAAATACTAAGATTATGGTAGCGGCAATTGCTGCCTTTTCATCTTACCAGGCACAATCGTGATGCTTTGCCTGGCGGTTATTCACAACTATATGAATCTGGTGGGCCTTACCCATATCTCCCAATGTAGTGGAATTAAGTGATCCGGACTCTGGTCACTATCCATAGGAAAAGTAAGCGTTATTGATGGCGAAACCACCGTCCAACGCACCTTCTTGACCCGATGATCACGGTGCCAGTAGAATATGACATTGCCGTGGAACTGAATGCATTATGAACATACTAAGCTGTTATTCTTCTTGCAATCTTTACTGTGGTCCACTGATAAAGGCGTCTAGCTGGCGAGGCGTGGTCGTGGGGTGTGGTGAAGTGGATTCCCTCACGGAAACCCGCGATATCGGCGTATAATGCTACTGATGTCGGTAGCCGTGTTCGGATGAAGCACCTCTTGGTCTATTTGGAGTCACAGTGCGACCCCATAATAGCTCCTCTACGCTATGAGGGGCCTTACGGCATCGTGCAGGTTGGTATCAAAATCTAACCTTTTCACATCTTTGCCATTAAGGCCAAACATGAACTTTGTTACCTTAATATTCTCAGTGTTCAAATTTGGAGCATACCTAAGCAACTCCATAAAGCGTTCGCCGTGCTCCGGGCATATCGACTTCCTGCGGTATGGCGTTGAACTCATTGAGCTAACACTCAATGAATTCCTCTAAAAGGCACCTCTCGGGAACCGTTCCTCAGCAGTTCATGACGTATCTTCGGCGACCATGTTGATTCGCGGTGATCTTCCACCATAGAAGAGCACTCCCTTCGGTTGAAGGCCGTACGTAATGGACTTTCATGTTGGAGAATATAATTGTAGTCACGAAGCACAGCCATGTTCTCAACCATGCCTCCATGACTCCGTAGTTTGGGGCACCAAAAGAACTTCGGAAATTGGTAGCTTCTCGAGTTCCTGATAGTGCTACCACCGGTAACAATCGGTCTTGTGGCCGGAGACACTCAATGGGTGTCCGGTATACGACTCTCTATCCAAATGGCTGATCGTGCCTCGGACATGCGCTCAAGATCTCATCATCCAGGCTACATGTAGCTGGTATTTTCCCTCCTGATAGAGAACGCTTTCGTCTCCACGGGGTATCCCTCAGGCGTGGATGCTTTTGGAGGCGTCGTGCCTCCTCCTCTAGCACCTCGTTGTATGCCTCTGTGGTGTCCTCTTACCATGATTACCTGTATGTACACAATCAACTCGATTAGAAATAGTATAATCAAATCATGTCAGCGAAAATTAAATGGCGTTCCCCGTCATGAGTTGAACCGCTCACGGAGATACCATATGTAACATTCCTCCTCGTTACGAAGACAACCTCTTATAACAAGTGCAATTTTTATTTTTGTGTGTGTACAAGTGTAATAAAAACATTATACTCTGCGCGTTGTCTTTTTATGACAACTCATGACGCATAAAGCTGTGATATCAACATAAAGATCTAAAGATGCCGCGGCATACGCGGTAATGAACAACAATGTAAACCATCTACAAAATGACTACCCATCAGGTCCTACCCTGCAGTAGTTAGGACCTCCAAGACTATAAGCAACACTCAAGCCCTAGGTTCCCATCGATTTTAACCATTTTAGGTCTGAGTAGGCTATTATGAGGAACATGGAGGTGTCATCCCTCCCAAGGCGCTAAATGAGGACCAATGCCTACTAAGCTAATGACAAGACAAATCATCAATATCTCAATTAACAAAGTTATCTCATTAAGGCAACTTTCAAGGGTGAATTCTTGTTAACTCATTAGATTACTCACTACTATTACCATATTTCATTGGAAGTGTATTTTTATTTAATCACAAGATATCGATAGTTAATATAACAAGGCATTTATTATTATGACAATAATACAACCTTTAATATAACAGCTAACATGGTTATCACATTAAGGAGGAAGCATTAGTGAGACATTAATATCTCCTCAACTCATTAAATTACTCACAACTTAAAATTCATTAAGAAGCTACTATTCTCTCTTCTTATACCAATTTTGGAATTTAGTATCTCATTAAAGGTAAATCTAGCCACAATCACTTTCTATTAGTATTATAATACATCCCTAGGGTCTTGAACATTCCCCTCTTCTTAGTAACAGGTTATACTTAAAAGAAACCAATTTACATGAGCGCTTGTAAGTTGCCAAGAGATAAATCTAATGGAACTCTATAACATCATTCCTTATTGTAAGGTTAGCATCTAGGTAGGCCTTAATTCCATAGTGTGCAATATCAGATTATTAAACAAATCAATATAATGCTAAGTGAAGAAGGATTAAATGAAGGTGAGTAACAACTGCTCTTCTCCCACTCTCTCTATATGTCCAAATGTTACAAATTTAGATCTGGCCATTAAATAAACAATATCCCCACTATATTAAGACACTACTCAAATGATATTTAACCATATCCCAAAAGTATTAGAACGAGATACAATTAGTATTGAACAATCCTCAAATTATATTAAACAATGTTCAATTTAGATTAGAACAAGACCCATTACGACAATACCTACTAATCAATTATAAAAACCATTCACCATTTCATTAACCCAAACCCGTGAACAATTTATAATAAAACAAATTTCTTCTTAACCCAATTAGAAACTAACTAGATTTAAATGAAAGGGAAAGGAACTCCATTAAGTTAACAGAGAACATTCAACCATTAAATGAAATATCATAATTCAATGAGCCTTAAATTATCGATCATTAAGAATGGATAATTTAGTTGTGGATGAGGCTAATGTTAATTAGCCTCATCCGTAATTAAATTATCCATTCTTAATGATCGATAAAACAACTCTACATTTTACCACACAATAATGTCCATCTGCATTAGTTAAAATCAATGAAAGTTTAAGGAGCAAGAACTTTGTTTGCCAGGGACGGAGGTTGCCAGAGACGAAATTACAAGACAATACAAAACGAAAATGCCTGACACCCATTACAGAATGAATTCTCTGAACTAATTTTACAAAACGGAAATGCCAATACACTCATTGCCATAACATTCTTAGAACTAAATTTTACAAAAAATAGAATGCCAATACACTCCCACTTGGAACAGATTCTCCAGGAACAAATTTTTACCAAAACGAAAATGCTTAATACATATTTGCCAAAGGCAATATTCTCAGAACTAAATTTTACAAAACGGAATGCCAATGCACTCATTGCCAGAACAGATTTCTCAGAATTAAATTTTACAAAACCAAAATCTGACACACTCATTGCCAGAATGAATTCTCAAAACAAGAGTTTTACAAAACGAAAATGCCAGCTACTCATTGCCAGAACGAATTCTCAGAACTAAATTTTACAAAAACGGAATGCCAATGCACCCATTGCCAGAACGAATTCTGACATGGAATTTTACAAACGGAAATTTCAATACACTCATTGCCAGAACAGATTCTCATAACTAAATTTTACAAGACGGAATGCCAAGACACTCATTGCCAAGAACGAATTCTCATAACTAAATTTACAAAACAGGAAATGCCAATACACTCATAGCCATATTTGAAATGCCCACAGTCATATATAAATGCTCACATTAAAACAAAGCATACAGTCAGATGTAAGCACTTACCGTAGTTTATAAATGCTAAAAGAACTTGCCAATGAAGTTGCATCCAATGGTAAGAGATTCTGGGAGCCAAGGATAACTCTTCGAAGGATTATGAGGTTATAACGGTCTGGAGTGAAAAGCAACAACAAAGAGCATGATGATCCAAAATCCAACACATCAATCATCATCATAAGGATTCATATACAACTTTAAAACAATTTTCCTTTTATTCTTAGACAAACAAACGCACTTGCATGCCTATGACTGACGACGAATAGCCAGAGAGGCTTCTCCCCGCACTTGAGCTCCGTGCAACTCCCGCTCGCCAACTGCCGAGACCTCACCAGTGCCTCCAATACTGAGGGTGCTGCTTCCCCCCTTAGCCCCCAAGCCACAAAGGACACACACTATCAGATGGTACGTCTAGCTCTGGCTCGCCTCAAGGTTGAGCTACCACTCCCTATCGAGCTGAATCCCAGCTCCCCACAAGTAATCAGTCAAGTCCTAAATCCGGCAGTGTAATGTTATGCTGTGATCCCCTTTCTTTCCTTCTCTTCCTTTATTTTTACATAGAGTTTTAGAACTTCCATCTTTTTCCTAAATCTCATTTAATTTAAGTTTTAAATAATAACTTCTAAAACTCTCCTTCATTACCAAATGTCATCCATCCCCCTCGTTTCTCCATTAACTATTTTCTTTAATTTATTAAGTGTCTTAATTCCCTCACCCACCTAGATTTGCTCCTATTTTACTCCTAGGTGTCCTAGATTCCCTTACAGGTTTTAAATACTTTCCTAAAATATGATTGCTAATTTAGTTCAATTTAGAAGGTTCTTTATTATAGATTCTTTACTAAAGTTGACCTCGCTTTTTTTTTTTTTTTAAGTAAGAAAGGGTAGAATCCTTCTATTCAATAAGGGTGAGAATCCTTCTATTCAATCCATGAAAAAGTGCAAAGTGATACATTGATTTGTTGAAGGGAGAAGACCCCTCAGCAAGAGAAGAGGGGATCATTTGAAACTAGCCTATGCTAAAAGAGAGCCCCATAGAGCGAGTGGGCAAAGCAAGATGAAACATTACAATATAAGGAGAAAGGACCAGATCATTGTGTTGGCCGGGGAGGATCCTTTCTACCTTTTTTTTTATGAACATCAATCCAACCAGAGGAGCTGGTAGGCTCAGTAGATTTTACCACCAATGCCAGATGGTCTAAGGAAGTTCCATAATCTTGAGCTACTGAATTCAAGGGTGTTTCTTTGTTGTTATCTGAGTTGTCTGATTCATGAGGTCGCTTCTGAGTCCCTGGGAGCGACGCTGTGATCATGATTGTGTCAATTGTTTCCCCCTTTTCGTGAGGTGGGTGCAAGGACTTAACTGCGGAAGTTGGAATCATGACTTCTGAGTCTGCAGGATTTTGTGCCGAGGCTGTAGGCTGGTGTTTTGGGTCAACAATTGGCTGCTGAGTGAAATTTGGGGCCTGCGAAGGCATTGAGGAAGGTGTAGGAGTTGGAGCATCTTTGTGATGTTGCTTGTTGTCGAAGGAAGGGTTCGGGCGGCTTTTGTGAGATTTTGCTCCTTGCCAACCATTGGCTCTTTTTCGTTCTCTCAAAGTTGAGGGAGGGATGGGGGAAAGAGGACAAGTTGCCTGGAGGTGCCCTGTTTGCTGACAGGATCGACATTTGAAGCCAGTGTTCTCATAATCGACCATCTGTATGAAAGGATCTCCGTCACCCCATTCTATAAGAATCCTATCTGGAAGCCCTTGACTGAGGTCAATTTCAACGCATATGTGGGCGAAAGTGATGAATCCTTTCGCTATTCCGTCTGTGTCTATCTTGATAAATCTACCCAATGCATTTCCCAGTGTGGGTAAAAAAGATGAAGAACAGAAATGCAGGGGTAGATTGGGTAGTCTTACCCAAACCAATGTAGTCATGGCTGTCATGGTTAGTGGATTGAATTCTGGGAACCATCGCTGCATGGGGAGTCCAGATCTGCCCCAGAACCAAGGACCTTGCTCTAGCACGCATTGACATTCGACTTTTGTGGAGAAGTTGACGATGAAGAACCCCTTGGAGCAGAAGAACAGCTCATGACCCTCCGACCAGGTCTTATTAACCCATTCCTTTAGCGTAGGGGCTGAGGGCCAAAGTCCGTTGAAGCAGCAAATGAGGTCTTTGGCCTGGTAGAGAAAGGCGTAGCCATAGACTTGGGGATCTTCAACTTCTGCTGTTGGAGGTTCTGCGCACTACTCCACAATGAAGGCAGATCCAAAGGGCTCCTTTACTTTTGAAGCTTCAGCCTTGAACCCCGAAGGAGCGGAAGTTCTTGATTTCACCGCCTGCTTGTAAGAGCTTGGATGAGTGGCTGAAGGCGCTCCTCCACGCAACCGAGAAGTGAGAGAAATGGTTGTGTTTTTTAGATTTTCGTAGTCCCGTAGCAGAGAGCCATCTCAAATCTGCCGTCCTTTGAAGATTAGTCGTTGGAATCCAGGCGGAGTACCTGTAGCTTGGTGGATTTGGGTTTTGAGTTCAAAAATGGAATCTGAGTCTTGAGCCTGCAAGTAGAGAGAAGATCCGGCAATGGTCTTTATAAAAAGGGGGAATCTTGCCGTAGTCTCAGAGCTAGTCTTGCCACGATATTCCGAATGAAATCTCACTCTTGCATTCCTCTTAACTATATTTCTGCACCAGAGCGAAGGCGGAGAATCCCCCAAGAGCCGAAGAACCCTGAGGTCTCTGCTATTTGAATGGCTTCCAATATTTAGGTCAAGGCGGTGACGACGGCTAGGGTTTAGTACTTTCCACACCCTCTGCCTATTCTCAGCATTGATCTGGTCCCAAATCGCTGGTTCGATCTTGCCATAGAATGAGTTGGATTCGTCCTCCTCAGTTTCTTCTGCGCTGACTGCTAGTTCTGCCCCGTCCTCCTCGGCTTCGTCACAGACCATAACCTCCGCAGAACCGAACTTCAAATGGGTGTGAAGGATGAGAGGGATCTCTTGGTCGGACTTACGCTTAGAGTGGTGAGACTTCGCAATTTCTTCGGCCCCAAACACGTGCTTGTAGAAGCATATGACGTCCGCAGCATGCGGTGCCTCCACAGTCAAATGGGGTTTCAGGTTAGAGAACATCGGCAGCTTGGCCGCCGCGCCATTTCCCTTGTCATTCTCCGCTACAGCCGGCACAATCTCCTTGACATAGATACGACGATCGCTCTGAGGCCATATGAACTTCTTGATGCTCTTCTTCACAATCTTCTTGTTCAATAGAGGAATCGCCATTGTCTGTCGTTGTGGTAGCCTACATCAATTTTCTTACTTATTTTAGTTGATTTCACTTTTTACCATAAGTTCTCTCTTTCCTTTATTATGTTTCCTCCATTCCTTAGTTTCCTAATTTTTATTATTCCCTTCTTTCCCCTTTTCATTAGAGCCAAAAATGGCAGTTGCATAAATTAACCTCTTTTCCTTTTTATTAATGATTTAGTATCTTTTACACTTTCACAAGTTAAACAATTAAAATCTTCTCTACAATTTTAAATCCATGGATTTTAATTAAATTCTTACTCTCTTCATTTTACACAAATTTTTTTATGAAGACTAAAAACTATTACTTAAGTGGTTTTTAGTCTAATTTTTATTTTTTATTTTACTTTTATAGGGTAATTGTTCTTAAGGTTAGACAAAATTTTACCCCTAGAGAAGTTTTAGACTTAGGACTTAGATTCTGAACTGGGCGACATTTAATTAGGGAAGTTGTTCAATAATTTATTAATGTGTTAAATGTCATAGGACCATCTAGGTTTGTTCCTTCATCATCATCAACGCGACGTGTCCTTCAGGATGCACTACGTGCTCCAAGGGTGCCACTCGCCTCTAGTGTTTCTTTTGCGCGACGTGCCCTTCAGGATGCACCACGTGCTCCAAGGGTGCCACTCACCTCTTGTGTTTCTTTTGCGCGACGTGCCCTT
>SNQJ01S0024645.1:172575-187757 GCA_010110895.2 Picea sitchensis | reverse complement strand
CGCCTCATGTGATTCCAACCAATCCATACCAATCACGACATCATAAGATCCTAAGATCGTGACATACAAGTTGGCCCTTGTGACAAACTCTCCCAGGTTAAGGGCACAACCTGTAACCTTTCCTCCAAACTTCTGTTTGGCTCTCGATGCCAACTCTACGAAGCTAAACTCGTCCTGTTCAACTGCCTTTACCTTAATCGTTTTTAGCGCTACACCAGAAATGAAACTCTTGGTAGCATCGGGATCTATCAAAATACTAAGAGTCTGGTCAGCGACAATACCTGTCATCTCGAGCACAGTTGACTGATGCTCTGCCTGGCGGTTATTCATCGCTGCATGAATCCGATGGGCCTTGCCGATATCTCCCACTGTAGTCGGTTCGGATGATCCAGACTCTCTGGTCCTCTCCACAGGATAGTCGCGCTGGTAGTGTGGCTCCCCACACGTCCAACACCCCTTCTTCGGCCCAGTAGTCCTGGTACCCGAAGTAGAAGATGACGGCCCACCGGCCTGGAACCCTAGTCTGTTCTGCTGAACAAGCCTAAACTGTTGTTGCTGCTGGCGATACTTCTATTGATGATGTGGTCCCTGATAAGGCATCTGCTGCTGAGGTAGTGGTCACTGGGTTGTGGTGAAAGTGGATCCCCTCTGGAAGCCACGATATTCCGACGTATTTCTCACTGGTGTCTGGTGCTACCATGTTCTAGATGAAACCTGCCCTACTGGTCTCGTTGGAGTCCTGGTCTGACCCCCACTAATAAGCTCCTCCTCTGCTATGAGGGCCTTCTGGACGACATCGTACAAGGTTTGAGGCATCAAAATCCTAACCTTTGCACACATGCTGCCGTTAAGGCCAAACATGAACCTGTTGACCTTAAGTTTCTCCTTGTTAAGATGCAGAGCATACCGGAGAAGCTCCATAAAACGTGCCTCGTACTCGGACACCGTACGACTTCCCTAATGTAAGGCATTAAACTCATTGAGCTAACGCTCAATGAATTCCTCTGAAAGGTACCTCTCTCAGAACCATTCCTCAAACAATTCCCATGACACGTCTTCGACGACCATGTTCAGCTGCGGTAGGAGCATCTTCCACCATAGAAGAGCGCTCCCCTTTAGTTGAAATACCGCCATCGTATAATCGTGAAGTGCGAAGCACATCGCCATTTTCTCCAACCATGCCTCGGCAGTTGCGCCGTCCGGGGAACCAAAGAACTCGGGAAATTTGACCTTCTCGAGTTCACGGTGAATGCTACCAGTAATGGCCGGTGCGCGCAGAGGAACCTCAGCGGGTGCCGACGCCCTGGCCTCATCTCTGTCAATACTTCACAAACTGGTCAATAAAAATACAAGAAGAGTAAAGAGAACAAAACGTTTAATCCAAGAAACAAAACAGAAGGGAAGCAAATGCAAAGGAAGATTTCATTGGAGAGTAATACACAGGGAACACAAATCATGGGCAAGCATTAGCAACAACGCAGAGGAAAAGGTTTATCATACAACACAAAATTGGTGGCAGTGCCAAACATCCTTACCTTTATAGAAGAAAATCAGATTCCAAGTTATAAGAGGAGGGTTGCGTCAATACCAAAGAACGTAGAACCGATTTCCATAATGCATGCAGTTCCTTATTCTCTAGGTTGGGAGTGTTGGGAAAATTGTACTCATTCCGAGAAGACAACGAAGACGATGTTGTAATTGGTTATCATAGTAACAAGGGGTCTTCATTTTAAAAGCATTGATACATGTTCTGAATCATTCTAGGAGTGAGATCATAAGGATAGGAATTTTTCGATGAAGGAGATTAATTCAATAAAATATACAACAATTAATAACAAGATCAAATTTATGAATAAGCCACATCGTGGATAATTTTATTGGTGGAATTTCAAGCATTCTTTATAAAATGGAAATCTTACTGAAATTGTAGTTGATCCAAGAAATGCAAGTACATTCTACAGATCATCACATCCAAATTCCCTTGAAACGTCGAGGAATCTATCAATAAATAATCTAAATACACACTGTTGCGACATTTATTTTTTAAAAATCATTGCAATTTAATCTTTTACAAGTGCAACTCAAATAAAAATATCATATATGGAGAGATGAAATGCGAAGATGTTCACCCACACTTGCGATCCATATAGATCTTCACTTGCTAACTATGAATACCTCACCGGTACCTCCCAACCAACGGTAGGGGTACTCTTCTTCCCCATTAGCCCCCCGAGCCGCAAAGGGGCCACACAAACAAAAACCAAAGAAAAATCTAGTTCTCATCTCGCCTCTCAAGGTTGATCTACCACTCTATTCTTTGAGCTGAGTATCCCAACTCCCACAAGAAAAATTAGTCAAGAAATTTTGGTAGCATAACTTTACACATACCAATCGTGATCCTCTTTGTTTCCTTACTAGTTGCTTTATAATAGTTTTCCAAGACACAATCCCTTTTCACATTTATTCACTTTTTAATTAATAAATTTTAGAATTTTCCTTCCCTCGTACACTTGTCACCCTCTCAATAGATGCACAAGAAAAATTTTCAAAAATTAAATTAATTAAAATTCACTTTCCCTCACATCGCCTAAAATCACTCCTTATATCACTCCTCGGTGTCTTCTATTCCTTTATTCCTAATTTAAGACTGACACCTTTCTAATTTTGTGTGGAGTTAAAAATGGGATTCTTCTCTAGTTAACTGGACTCTAGATTCCTGTCTATGCTTACACCTTCTTTTTCTATTTATTTCCTTTCTTAAAATAATTTCCGATTTAGTATTACTTGTACATAACCATATAATTAAATATTTAGATAAAACTTTTCTCCTTTTTAATTCTTAACTTGATTTTTCTTCATCCCCCTTTTATTAATTTATTATTTAGTTTTTCATTTTAGTCTTCTTTCCCTATTTAGACTTAGGATTAATTATTAACTAGGCTTAGAATTTTTAAGCGGATTTTATAATTAATAAAAATTCTCATTTAATAATTTTTTTAAGGCCGACCACGTCAAAAAAATTATTGATTTCTAGGCACCAAGGTTCATTGACTGACCTTTATTAAAATCATGACGTTCCCTTCAAGACACAATACATGCTCCAAGCGTGCCACTCACTTTTATTCATGTTTTATTTATGCGACATTCCCTTCAAGACACACTTTGTCCTCCAAGAGTGTCAATCGGATTTGACTCAATTTTTTAGTTTTCTAACCCTTGGAGTCAATAATCCATTAGGAAACCTTGTGAGAGACTAAGGGCCTCTAAGGAATAATGACCACGCCTTATTATGCTCCCCTTAGAATCTTCATGAGTGAGTGTCTCAGTCTTCCCTCACAACATAGTGGATCTCTCGAACTAGGTAATCGTTAACCTAAAATTCGATCCACGACGAGAGTGCTAGTAGGTTGTGGTAGGGTTGCTGCCACACCTCTCGCTCAATATATGGTTGTTCTGCATGGCCCCTTTACTCCTAATGTGAGTCTAATTAGCAAGAAATCATCACCCTACATCCATAAATGAAACATGTGAATGATCCATAAACAACATCATAATATACCCGATCATATGTCACATATGCAAAAATACAAATACCCAAACTATATACAATCCACTCCCTGACTTGATCTAGAGTTCCATGGGGTCCATTGATGCCATCAAGATCCTTAATATGTCAAGTGTCCTGCACGCTCAGGAGAAACTCATCAATATCACTTGTCTATACATAGATATCAAATAATATAACATAATAATACAACATAATCATAAGAATCCATAAGCGAATAAACAATCATATACTAAAACATGATCACTTTCATGCAAGTGTCCTCAAATAATAAGTCAAATAATGTGCGCACAAGAGAGAGATATTAAATACACCCCATCTTGTTTTAAAATTCATCCCGAAGTTTCACAGTATAATGTGTAGTAAATGAATTATCTGACAAGATCTAAATTTCTAACTATCAAACAAAAATGGAAACTGTTGGTGCATATCATATGCATCCTCCTAGGTAACCGAGTGTGGATTATAATTGTCCCCCTGTACCTTGACCTGATTGACTGTTCGACGTCTTAGTTGTTGAATGTGATGGTCCAGAATGCAGATTAGCTTCATCGTGAGTGTACCCTCATCCGACACCTGCAAGGAATTCATGTCAATCAAATGTGTGGCATTACTAACATAATGTCTCAAAACATATACATGAAAACATTGTGAAACACATCTCACAATGTAGCTGGCTATGTCTGCCTTCATTCCTTTCCAGAAGAACAAGGGTTTAAGGTATTCCCTCATCTTCGTGACTCTGTGATGAACCATGTACACTGCTCTATGATCTTCATTTAAGATAAACATTCTCAACTCGTTGGTGGGAGGTACGTAAATCTGGTTATTACATATCATTAATCCATCATTGTCCACAGTAAATCCCTCAATTTTTTTTACCAGCATTGTGTCTTGTCCAATAAATTCCTTAACCTCGTTATACCAGTCATCGTCGTGATGTATAGCTAGAATATTTTCACAAATATTCATCTGAAGAGCTACCACCGAAAAAATGTGTGGTCTCCGAATCAACACATTTGTTGCTTTGTTCATTGTTCCTTTTATGTAGGTAATCTCAAAATCGTACTCATTAACCAGTTCTGACCAACACCCTTGCTGCGCGTTCAAGTTACTTTGCTTAAAAATGTGTTGCAAACAAAAGTGGTCCATTTTTAGTTCAAATTTTCATCCAATCAGGTAATTTCTCCATACTCTCGAGGCATACACAATGGCCAATAACTCTAAATCATGCGACGCATAATTCTCCTCATTCTTTCTTAAATTTCTTCAAATGTAAGTGATCACTCAACCGTATTGCATCAAGACTCCACCTAAACCTTCCTTGGATGCGTTCATGCATACCAAGAAGTCCTCATCCATGTCAGGTAATTTTATTATTGGTGCTATCGTCAACAGATCCTTGAGCCTTCGAAATTCTTTCGCACATTTCTCGGTCCATACAAACTTCCTGTTTTTCTTCTACAATTTCATAATCGGATTTTCTATCTTCGAAAAACCTTCGATGAACCATCAATAATATACTGCTAAACCCATGAAGCTATGTACTTTGGGTATGTTCATCAGTGAGAGACATTCCATAATAGCCTCTACCTTCGTTGGATCCACAACGATACCTTTGTTGGAGATAACGTGCCCTAAATAATGAATCCTTGATTTATAAAAACATAATTTCAACAGTTTACCGCATAATTTATTCTCTCATAAACACTGTAGTACCAAGTGAAAATGTTCATGATGTTCTTCCATCATCCGAGAATATATAAAAATATCGTCAATGAATACTTGAACAAACTTGCCCAAGTATTCGCGAAACACCCCATTCATCAAGCTCATAAATACCCTTGGGGCATTTGTCAGTCCAAATGGTAACACGGTAAAATCATAATGTCCAAACCTCATCTTTAATGCGGTCTTAGGAATGTCTTCCTCCTTGATCTTTAACTGGTGATAACCTGATCTCAATTCGATCTTCGAAAACACCAATGCACCTTACATTTGATCAAACTAGTTGTCTATTCTTGGCAACGAATATTGGTTATTGATCATTGCCTTGTTCAATTAACGGTATTCAATGTAGAGTCTCAATGACCCATCCTTATTCTGTATGAAAATAACAGGTGCACCCCAAGGTGACACACTGGAATGTATAATTCCTAGGTCCAACAAATATTTTAGTTACATTTTCAACTCCTGTAACTCAGGGGTTGACATCTGATAAGGAGTTCTTTCTATGAGTTTAGCTTCAGTTTTTAATTTGATGGTAAATTCCAATTCCCTTTCAGGTGGAAAACCTGATAAATCTTCTGGGAACACATCCACAAACTTGCATACTACCAGAAGGTTTTCTAGTTCTTCCACGACACCGTTGTCGTTCAACGCTAAGATTTCATATAGCTTTCATCCTTTGCACATACTCTTTCGTAGTTGTAGGGAATAGATGAAACTTAGGGAAACTCCTTGTTTTCTTCCTATAATCACTCGTCTTTGTCCCTGGTCATCCTTCAAACTTAACCATTTTGTCTTACAATCGAGTATCTCACAATGCGTTTCCAACCAGTCCATATCGATCACTACGTCATAATATCCTAAGATCGTGACTTACAGGTTGGCCTTCATGAAAAAATCTCCCAGGTTAAGGCTACAGTTTGTAACCTTTCCTCTAACCTTATGCTTGGCTCTCGAATCCATTTCCACGTAGCTAAACTTGTCATGTTAGAATTCCTTTAACTTAATTATTTTTAGCATTGCACCAGAAATAAAGCTCTCTATAGCACTTGGATCTATCAAAATACTAAAGTTATGGTCAGTGATGGTACATGCCATCTCGAGAACAATATACTGGTGCTTTACCTGGTGATTATTCACCATTACATGAATCCAGTGGGCCTTTCCCAAATCTCATACTGTAGTGTGTTCGAATAACCTGGTTTCTCTGGCCCTCTTAACCAGGCAGTCATGCTGGTAATGTGGCTCTCAACATGTCCAACATATGGTCTTCATTCTAGCACTCCTAATCCCCAAAGGATAAGTTTATGGCCCACTTGCCTGAAACCCTGGTATGTTCTGTTGAATATGATTGAACTGTTATTGTTGTAGACAACACTGTTTCTGGTGTTGTGGTCCTCGATAGGGAGTTCGTTATTGAGGCACCGATTGCCGTGGTTTCATGAACATGGATCCTCTTGGAATTCCTCGATACCATGATGGATGTATAGTTGGTGTTTTATGCTGCTGCGCAACAAATGTCTCTTGTCTCGTCGGTCTCGCAGGAGTCCTACTCTGACCCCTATTGATCATCTCTTCCTCCACTATGAGGGCCTTCTGGACAACATCGTGCAACGTCTGAGGCATTAATATCCTCACTTTCACATGAATGTTGAGGTTAAGGTCGAACACAAACTTGTTGACCTTCAGCTTCTCGGTATCCATATGTGGAGCATACCTAAGCAACTCCATGAAACGAGCCTCATACTCATGCATCGTACGATCGCCCTGTCTTAAGGTGTTGAAGTCATTGAGCTGACACTCAATGAATTCCTTATATAGATACCCCTCCCAGAACCACTCCTCAAACATTTCCCATGACACATATTCGACGTCCATGTTCAGTTGTGGAAGGAGTGTCTTCCACCATAGAAGAATGCTCCCCTTCAGCTGAAAGACCACCATGTAGACTTTCATGTTGGAGGTATAGTCACAAAGTGAAAAATAAATCACCATGTTCTCCAACCATGCCTTGGTCGTTGCACCGTCCGTGGCACCTAAGAACTCGGGAGACTTGAACTTCTCGATTTCTTGGTGAATGCTACCAATACCTTCTGGGGTGCATGGTGTACCCTCAAGGGGTATCGATGCCCTGGCCTCATCTCTATAGATATGACTAATGAAGGCCTCTAAAATCCTTTGAAAGGACCTCATCAACCCAGCCACATCCCCCACAAAAATGTGTTCTTGTCCAATGAATTGTTCTTCTCTTTGGGGGATAGATCCCTCTGGCATGGATGCTACTGGAGGCATCGCACATCCTCCCCTAGAACCACGTTGTCTTCCTATGTGACGTCCTCTAACCATGATTACCTGCACGAATATAATTCAAATTAATTAGTGATAAATTATCAATCAAGTGTTTATACAGTGGAAGGCATAATGATCCCAAGTCATGGGGTTTAACCCGCTCTGATACCATATGTAAAAACCCTTTGTTACATATGAGAAAAGTCGAAGCACAACATGTAATATTTTTTTTGGCGTTAGGAAATTAAACATCACGATTAATAGCAACGTTATCAACACATCATCCACTATATTAAAAAAACAATATTAATGCATTAACAAATAATCATGACACAATGCCGACACATCATCACCATCAACAATGACATGCATATCGATGTATTAACACAAATAATTAGAAGCCCATAATCATTGCATTCAAACAACTAGTAATGCCGTATAATAATACGAATCATACACTACTGAACTCATCTATAAAGATAATAATCAGATAACACCAAGATAACAAGATATAGCATAAAGATAACCTAAGGATCATAAAGATAATCATAAAAATGACATAGGATACTACCCGCCCAACCAACCCTGGAAGATTAGTATCTCCAAGACACATAAGCAATGCTCAAGCCTAGGTTCCAGTTGATTTTAACCAATTAGCGTCTCAAGGCTAGAGATTGTTCTGAGGAAAAAGGAGGTGTCTACATCCCATTAACATAATCAAGTCCAAACTAACTAAGATAAAATGACAACATCAACAAAAATCAAATTCATCAATCCATCAATCCTAATCCACAATTAAACATGGCGCACGAGTAATGATTCACATAACACAACATAGACCACTTTAACTCCAAGGCGCCAAAGAAAATATCAATTATGTTCGTGGCGCAAATTCCAATCACAATAAAAATCATCCATCTTAATAAATTTTCATTTCACACATTAAGACTAATATCTAAAACCATCATTACATTATATTTTAGTTCACGCAAGTAGTCTAACTACTCAACTAGTCCTACATAACATTATTGAATTGTGCACGAGCATTCTATGCAATTAATCCATCTTTTACACATCAACCATTCAAGACGCATGAAATATAAACTTTATTTCGCAAGGTGCAAGAGAATACCATTAGTAAATCAATCATAATTCGACAATACTTAAAGGCACAATAGTAAGAAAATTCTAATTCAATCATGAAACATCGATAGTCAAGGGCACAAGTAATCTAATTATTAATCCATCATACATTGACAATTTAATGGCACAAGAAAATAGTTGTTAAATCAACATATATCAACAAAATTTTCATAGCGCAATTAGTCCTATGACTAAACAACTCTCCATGCATAGTATTTTCGTTTCACACATGAGGTCTAATCTATATACAACATACATTACATTTAATTATAAGTGCACACAATGGTTCTATTTATTTAACTAGTCATTCATCGACAATTAAAAATCATTGCACAAGAGCCACTATCCATTTTTCATGGCACAAAAAATTCCCTACGCTTACTGTACATTAACATCATACAATATTGCCAAACTTTAAAATATTATTCTAAACAATATTCTACATGGCCAAACAAGTTATCAATCAACACATTTTGTTATGTAATAAGTTATTAAAAGTGGAAGACTAACTGAATATGTGATAAAGGTGGATTGGTCAAGGCCACATAGCATTAGAAAATGAAAAAATAATGAATACAATAACCATAGTGTTGAAGGATGTATGACCATAAATCAAATAGTACAAACTTTGAATAAAATAAGGATACCATTTTGTCATATTGGAATTCAATCCCATAGTTCTTAAAATTGAATAAAATATGAATATTTTTTTTTTAATTGCGTCTCAACACATTTTAATTGACCATATAAACCACATAACTTATTACACACAATAATAAACACCTAAAGGAACAATTAATAAACATTTAATTGATCGGCTAATAAACCTTTAGGTTCAACAATTAAGAAGCATCTAATTGAGCAATTAACAAACAATACATCCGATTTCAATTACCCCATCACAAGGATGATTAGAAGGCATAAAACATTGAGTATACAGGTGGCATCTCATGGAGAATAAAGAATAAATACATCGCATGCCAGAGAGAATAATTTTTTGCTTAAAACAAGGAAAAATCAGTGAGGAACATGCCTGTGCAATGCAAAGAAAGTGGTTGAGAATTCACTGTGGTAAGAAAAGTAAATTCACTGGGAAGGGAAACCCAAATTGTGGGGTGGATACACAAATTCGTAGAGGATAAAATGTTCTCAGAAGACTAGGAGATACACCCCAAAATCGTTGTGTGGAAGCACGATTTTTGTACAGAAGAAAAACGTTTTGAAGACTAGGAGATGCACCTCCAAATTCGTTGGGAGGAAGCATGAATTCTGTATATAAGAAAATGTTTTGAAGAATGGGAGATGCACCCCCAAATTTGTTGGGATGAAGCACAAATTCTGCAGAGAAGAAATCGTTTTGAAGACTGGGAGGTACACCCCAATTCCATTGGGTGAAAAAAAGTAATTTTTGCAGGGAGCGATGAAGCTCTTCATTGTGTGAAGAAAGAGGGGCGGGGGAAACACCCTGGGCCTCCCACTCATAGAGAAAATCCCACAATAAACCAAAAAATGCAACTTTGACTATAACTACTCAACGCAGAAGATTAACTGACAACATAGTGCAAGAAAAAATTGAAGTTTTCATACTTCACGAAATGCTCAATAAAAATCCTAGAAGACTAAAGAGAACAAGACGTTTAATCCAAAAAACAATGTAGAGGAGAAGCAAATGCAGAGGAATATTTCGCTGGAGAGTAAGACACAGGGGATGCAAATCTTGGGCAAGAATTAGTAGCAACATAGAGGCAAAGGCTTATCATACAACACAAATTTGGTGGAAGCGCCAAACATCCTTACCTTTACAAAAGCAAATCAGATTCCAAGTTATAAGAGGAGGGTTGCATCAATACCAAAGAAAGAAGAATTGGTTTCCATAATGGGTGAAGTTCCTTATTCTCTAGGTTGGGAGTGTTCGAAAGATTTTATTCATTCCGAGAAGACGACAAAGAAGAAAACGTAACTGGTTATCATAGTAACAATGGGTTTTCATTTTAAAAGGGTTGATACATGTTCTAAAGCAATCTAGGGGTGAGACCATAAGGATAGGAATTTTTTTATGAAGGAGATTAATTCAATAAAATATACAACAATTAATAACAAGATCAAAGATATGAATAATCCACAGCATGGAGAATTTGATTGGTGTAATTTCAAGCATTCTTTAGAAAACGAAAATCTTACTGAAATCGTAGTTGATCCGAGAAACACAACTACATTATCCATATCATCACATCCAATTTCTTTTCAAACGTCCAAGAATCTATCAATCAATAATCTAAATACCCATTGTTGTGGCATTTATTTTTTAAAACTCATTGCAATTTAATCGTTTACAAGAGCAATTCGAATAAAAATACCATATTCAGCGAAATGAAATGCGAAGATGTTCTCTCGCGCTTGTGCTCTATCTAGCTCCCCACTTTTTAACCATGAATACCTCACCGGTACCTCCAAACCAATGGTATGGGTACTCTACTTCCCCCTTATCCCCCCGAGATGCAAAGGGGCCATGCACACAAAGAGCAGAGAAACATCTACCTCCCAGCTCGCCTCGCAAGGTCGAGTTACCACTCTCTTCTTTGAGCTAGGTATCCCAACTCCCATAAGAAAAACTAGTCAAGAAATTCCAACAACTTAACCTTACACATACCAGTCATGATCCTTGTTTCCTCCTTACCAGTTGCTTTATAGCGTTTTTCCAGGACACAATCGCTTTGCACATTTTAATAACCTTTTTAATTAATAAATTTTATAATTTCCCTTCCCCCATACACTTGTCACCCTCTCAATAGATTGACTAGAAATCTTTTTAAAAAAACTAAATTAATTAAAATCCGCTTTGCCTCAAATCGCCTAAAAGCACTCCTTAAATCAATCCTTGTCGTCTTTTATTCCTTTATTCCTAATTTAAGACTAACACCTTTATGATTATGTGTGGAATTAAAAATGACATTTTTCTCTAGTTAACTGGACTCTAGATTCCTCTCTATGCTTACTCCTTATTTTTATATTTATTTCCTTTCTTAACCTAATTTCCAATTTAGTATTACTTGCACATAACCATATAATTAAATCTTTAGATAAAAAAAATCTCCTTTTTAATTCTTAACTTGATTTTTCTTCATCCCCCTTTTATTAATTTATTATTTAGTTTTTTTTAGTCTTCTTACCCTATTTAGACTTAGGCTTAATTTTTAACTAGGCTTACAATTTTTAAGGGGATTTTATAATTAATAAAAATTCTCATTTAATAATTGCTTTAAGGCCGACCACGTCAAAATAATATTTTTTTTCTAGGCACCAAGATTCATTGACTCACCTTTATTAAAATCGTGACGTTCCCTTCAAGAACCTCTACATGCTCCAAGGGTGGCACTCGCTTTTATTCATGTTTTATTTATGCGACATTCCCTTCAATATACATTATGTGCTCCAAGGGTGCCACTTGTCTTTGACTGATTTTGGTAGTTGTTCAACCCTTGGAGTCAATACTCCATCAGGTGACCTTGTGAGAGACTAATGTCCTCTAAGGAATAAGGACCACGCCTTATTGCGTTCCCCTTAGATTTAATATGAGCGACTGTCTCAGTATTCCCTCACGACATCATGGATATCTCGAACTAGGTAATCATGAACCTACCATTCGAGCCACGATGAGAGTGCTAGTAGGTTGTGGCAGGGATGTTGCCACACCTCTCCCTCAATATCTAGTTGTTGTTCATGGCCCCTTTACTCCTAATGTGAGTCTAATTAGCAAGAAATCATCATATTTCATCTATCAATGAAACATTTCAACGATCCATAAACTACATCATAATATACCACATCATATGTCACATATGAAAAAATAAAATGCCCAAACTGTATACAGTCCACTCCCTGACTTGATCTGGAGTCCTAGAGGGTCCATTGATGCCATCGACATCCTCATTCTGTCAAGTGTCCTACACACTTAGGAGAAACATGTCAATAGCACATGTCTATACATAGATATCAAATACCATAACATCATAATCCAACATCATCATAAGCATCCATAAGCAAACAAACAATCATATACAAAAACCAGATCACTTGTACGCAAGTTTCCTCAAAGAATAAGTCAAATCATGTGCATGCAAGAGCAAGATGTTACAACAGACACCAACCAATTGAATTGAATTCTTGTCAAATTGTAAACAATAAAATACCACCACTATGCTTCAAGCCTTCAACTGCACATATATGTCATTTCACCAGTTTCTTTATCTTTGTTGTAATTTCCATGATACTCTCCACATGTTCACAATTAGTAGGGATTTATATTTTTCATGTTTTATCTCAAACCTCCCTACCACCCTCAGACCATCAAATTTCACTTCCTTCCTTTCCTACAAGACTCAAATCCTCAACTTCTCTTTCAAATGAAAAACACCACACACTTCCACATTCAAATTCACCACACACTCTTAAAGGTTTTTGGGTATCATTATTTATAGAGCCCATATACCAAAGGGTTTATCCACAAAAATGTCATGCTCAACAATTCGTATCCATATCACTTGATTCTCCATTAAATCGAAATGTAAAAATCCTTTGAAACCAATCCCGAGCTTCCTCCTATTCCACATGATCTTTTTCATTGGTCACAACACAAACATAAGTGCTCAGCACTCGACAACCATTGGATTGTCTCCTCGATTAAATATTGATCATTGATCTGTTTCGTCAATGTTCCTCTAAGATCAATACTAATGAGTTGTCGGGCCCCTGGGCTTTCAACCATAAGCCCTTAACTTTTGTTCTGATTTGATATACAGTCCCACTAGACTCACTATGTGAATGGCCCATCAGGCCCCTACGAATTAAAACTTAGGCATTCAACTTCGTTGGTTCTCCAATACGATTATGATGATGATGTGGCACAAGATTTGGCTTCCATATGGACACATTTCATGCCTGCTAGATGACATGATATGACATCTATGTGGCATCGCCATCAACCTAACAAGCTTCAACACTACAACTTCAACATTTTTCCTTGATACAATATGCCACCTGGAGATTGGGCAACTCGGCTCACCAGGGCACCAATCTACGCTAGTATTAACCCACCAGACCCCCAAGACTTTAACAATGCAATGATCCTCACAATGTTTTCGTGCAATATGACATGGTCTCCATGTGGGCCACTTCCATGTGTACTAGATGACACGACACTAACATGGTTATGATTTCATCACTTCCTATATCCCTATTCAGAAAGTATGTTGAATCGAAACTAGTACATGGCTACCTTCGTAGTTCTGATGTGGTATTTATTATGGATATGACATGGCATCACCACTGACCTACCAACCATCGAGCACTTGGGACATCAACATCGCGCTTTCACACATCTTTCATGATGCGGTTATGGAACCTTACCTGCAAAACCATTTTTTGATGGAACCGATCACTATGTGCTATGTGTATCACCTCATCACCGAACTACCGGGAGGTCGACCCACCGACCCTTCAAAAATGCAACTTCACCATTCTTCCTGACCCTGTATTATGGAACCTTCTCACACTGTGTTCCTTATCCATTATGGAACCTTGTCACATTTTTTCTGTCCACCGGGTCACTGAGAAATTGTCCCACCGGGCGATTGGCCCATTAAGGAACCTTTTGTCATGCACTCAGTTCGGTCCGATATCTGATATGATGGGTCCCACTATTTAAAAATACAACTATTTGTGCACATTTTCATTACTCACTCGTTCTTATTCAAATTATGTCATAGTGCTTTGGAAATATAAACTCTTCAAAATTGAATTTCCTTATGAATGTGGTATTTATATTTTACCTTGATCTAGTTATCTTGGCCACCAAGCACCCTTGAAGAGACTCAATCCTCATAGCATTCTCTCCAAAACTCTATCAACACATTCCTAATCTTCTTTTGCTCCCTGATATCCTTTTTACTACTTTTGTTTCCTCCTTAATCTCCTCCCTTTATTCCTCTTCAACAAGATTGTCTTGATATCATTCCTCAGCCCAGATTCACTTGAATTAACTGTTCACATAGAACCTCATCAATGCACATAAATTTTTCAATGCACAGAGACATTTATGATCTCCCCTTTTCGTTGACATCAATGACAACAAATTTCCAACAACAAATTGTAAATATTGTACAATTTATTTTAACTTATTAAAACTTACTTTTTATTTATTTTGTTTTATTTTGTTTTTAATTTGGGTGGTTTATTTTTTATTGTTATCTTTGACTTGAGTCCTGTTACAGAAGGCATGTTTTGGTTATAAATCTGAAAGAGTGGTTTCATTTTATTTTCATGATATCCTTCACTATATAGGGTAGTAACTTCTAGTTTTGGAGGACATAAGATTGACATTAGTAATAGTTGGAAATGAGATAAAATCCTTGTATTTAGTTTTTATCCACTAAACCTTTCTGGTCAAAATAACTCTTGT
>SNQJ01S0024645.1:135841-160935 GCA_010110895.2 Picea sitchensis | reverse complement strand
AGTTCCAAGCATAAACTTTGTTTCAAGTTCACCTCCTCAAGAAGGCTTTAAAGGTGAAATTTCAAGAACTTTTGTTGAAAGTTCGATCCCTTCAGTATGCAAGGCTTATACTCAAGATGAATGCGAATGTGTGAAAAGAAAGAGTTGTGACAGTGATGAAGACAAGAACATTGTTGATGGTCTTCAAAGGAGAGTCTGTAACTCTTCAGATTCACCTCCTCAATGAGGCGATAAAGGTGAATGTTCAAGGTATAATTCTGCTTATCATTCAGTTTCTTTTGATTATGTTAAACATAATAACTTTGTATGTAAAACTGGAAGAAAAAATCCTTGTACATATTGTGGTTTGTTTAACCATCATGTTTCAAAGTGTTGGAAAAGGTTGGTTGCTTTCAGGAAACTTTCTAAGCAAAGGCAGCGTGAAAGGAGAATGCAAAAGATTTGCACTCATTGTCAGAAGCGGGGTCATATCACTGATCAATGTTGGACGTTGCATCCAACTACTCGTCCATAGCACAAGAAGCAGTTGGATAAAGAGATTGGCGAGAATGGAAGAAGAGATTCCATCATCGATGTGAGTCAAGATGATTCACAAGAGGACGATGTTCAGCAGACAAAGTCACCGTTAAGTTGGCTTGGTAAGAAATGGTTGTATTTCTTGAGCAAGTGAGGCTTGCGTTTGTCTATTGTAAATGCACTTTCAGTGTTATGTGTGCATTTATGGGAAGCATGATAAGTTGCATCCATTTATATTTTTTGTATTCAACTCTTAAGTACCCATATGTTTTGGGGTTGTGCTTATGTTTGTACTGGAAGGAGAGTTGAAGAGTCCTATACATGCATTTGTCTTTATGTATGTGTAAGCAGTGAACCTGGTGATGGTTCATCATGAGTGATTCATGATTGTTACATGATTATGTTTCATGTTTGTCGACTTTTCAGTTTGGGAAGGTTGATGTTTCAATGAGTCTCGACTGGTGTTGGTGATTTTCTGACGACTATGTTGTGTTGATCGTGTTGTTCGACTTGTGTTTAGTCGATGGTGTTTATTGACTTGAAAGTTGATTTTGAAAACTCCATGTGCTTTGATAAAGTACGAGATGTGACAGTTTGTTTGATTTGTTTTCAAGATTGATGTTTTTCTTGGCTTGTGACAAGATGTTGCAGGAAGGTTTTTGCAGCCATTGGAGAGCTGATTTTGTTGACACCAAAGAGTTCGAAAGAGGGACTTGATTCTCAGTGGGAAGGTTGGCAGTCTTCCAAGCACAGGGAGAGCAGTGGGTCAGCAACAGCCAGAGAGCAATGGTTGAAGGACGTAGCCAGTTGCAGTGCACGGCATGTCGAAGTGTTCAGGTGATTTTCAAAAAGATTTTGATATGACTTGAAAGTAGACAGATAAGCTTTTGTGGGTCCAAAAGCCTTTCAGTGGGAAGGTGTGATCAAAATCTGGACCAGGGGGCAAAATTTTTCTCAATTTTCAAAGTGTTCGGAATGCGATGAAAATGGTGCCATTGCGTCCATCTCGTCTTCCTAATTCCGGCGGTATATTTACTTTCGCAAACAGAGTCCGTATGGAGAAGTTATCGCGATCTGTTTGCCAAGGCAAACAGGCAAAAAATTTATGCTGACTGTACCTGTCCGTATAGTCCGTACAATGCTGACGTGGCATGATGGTACGACTCACACATGGCAGTCGACGTGGTAGGTGACGTGGCAATCATTGATTGGTTGTCAATGGACGAGTTATATTGCGACACATGGCATCTAGTTGGGTGAATGTTAGGGCGCCACGTGGCCCAATCAAGGGCTGCCACGTGGCACCCTTTTATTGGCTGTTGGTGTTTGTGTGGTTTATTAAAATTATATGGAGACCGCGGGGTTTGACCCCTGGACCTCCCCCACCATTCCAAAGTTTTAAACAATGTCCGACCAACCATCGCGCCCCACGGTAATGTTTAATATATATATGCATTTATATATATATAACTTTGTGTAATGATTGCAAAGGGCGGGGGGTCGGGCCAGGGCTTAGCCTCGACCCCAGTTCTATGTTGTGGATATGACCACCAATGTAACATTAAGCGTGGGGTGCCAAATATATAACCGTGTATTTCAATTACGCGCGGGGTGCCAAATATAATGTAACCGTTGGATTTATGTGTGCTCGAGTTTTTTAATCCGTGGCTTTTAACTTTAATATAACCATTTATTATATAAACCATATCACGCAGGGTTTGGAACATGGCCCCGGTTCTTTGTACTATTGCCATATGACCCTAGTTTAAGCGTGGTTATGCCCATTACAACGGTGTTAACCACCTTTTGATTTAGCCCGAGGCCGTATGGACCATATGCCCGAGAGCTAGGCGGTTGGGGGCTGGAGGCGCCCTAACCGTCCTACAGTTTGCATGGTTATTCAAAACCGCTTGGTGCTAGGTTTTAACGCGTGTTTTGGAGCGTGTTCTTGGTTCATGCACACAGAGGTGCGTTTTGTAGAGCCAGTTCCAGCAAAGTTGAAGGAGGAATATGGAGGAGGCCTAACTTCTTCATCATTTGGCCGTTTGAGATGGCGTAAAAGCCCAGCCAGGGGTTTTTGGACGTGCTGGATCTATTGGTGCAGTTTTCACAGCCATTTGAAGACTTCTTCAGCATTTTTTTCACCATTGAAGTTTCGGCAAGCTTCAGGGAGCTTGAAGCCCTCATTGCTTGAGGACATGGTTTGGTGAGCCTATATTTGTTTTCTGTGATTGAATAATCATTTTTGGATAATCGATATGCTCTGGACACATTGGGACAGGTTTCAGAGGCTGTTGAGGACTTTTACAGTTGTTTTTTCCAAAAATAAGCTCAGGGAAGCTTATGGCCACATGTAGAGGAGGTCATGCCCGGATAAGCCATGATCCATTTTCAGAGTTGTATTAGTCATTTTTGGGGTTTTTATGTGCTCTGATCTCAATGGTGTAGTCTATTTTTCCATTTGAGCTGAGAAGCAGCTTGTAAAAGAACTTTTGACTAATTAATCCTAGAGAGCCAAGTCCATTATGGAGGCTCAAGGAGATGTAGCTCGGAGGGGGGTGAACTCCTTTATCATCTTGTTCTTGTTATGAGTTTGATGGTTTTTTTACTGCAAGTTGTGTTGCTGTGTATTTATTTGAAATACATATTTAACCATTTACAAGAACATTTCCTCATACATAAACATTTAAAGGAAGAAGCATGAACTTAACACATAAGTTTATATTGCATATTTTTAACACATGAAGCAAGGTCCTGTAAAGTTTATTTTAATGAAGTAGGGGTGCTTGCATAGCATAACAAGTCAACCTTCTATTTTCAGATCATGTACTCATCAATATTAAAGTATATTTAGAAATGTGGATATGATAGGAAAGGCAATGACGCCCCCAGAGGCTCTTAGGAATTGAATGGAATTTTCAATAAACATACGTTCTTAATATTACACCTCAACATCTATGACCCTCCAGTGAAGAAGGTTATGTTGGTTATGATATTTTGAAAAATAGGAAATGAAGTACCCTAAGATTTTTTTTTTATGTAAATTTTGAAGTACATTACATATGCTATCAGAGCCACAGGCTGTAGCACTTGGACCTTCAATGGGGCCATCTGATTTATTTAAATGTATAATTCTATTTTTATAAAGCTAATAAAAACTTTTATTGTTACAAACAAAAAACCTTTTATGTTTTGTGTGTTAGTCATGGCAGCAATAAATGACGATGAGGAAAACATAATCGATGGGAACCCTGACCAAAGACCTCCTGAAAATCAAAGACATAATAGTGATGGAAGTTCACCTACTGAATTTCTGGAAACAATGAGCAATCTCATCATTGAACTGTAGGTTTTCAAAGCCGACAATGAAAAACTAAAGAAATCTCAGCAAGAACAACAAGAAATAAATGAAGTCTTGTTGCATAGTATAGTGACTAAGAAGAACCCAAAGGACGATAACAATGACGAAGAAGTCAACAAGAGACCTTCCAAGAACTCGGGACCGAAAAAAGAAAAAGGAGACAGCTCGTCTGAAGGTACACCTTCAACTGAGGACAAAACCAAAACAGACATAAAGAGAAAACAAGTAGACCACCTTGAAGGAGAATTCAAGAAAATAAAACCATCTATCTTTGATGGAGAATCAAGAATAGGAGAAGAAGCAGAGGCATGTTTATTGGACATCAAAAAGTACTTCCAGATATATAACTATTCCAACAATATAAAGGTTAGAATGGACATATACAATCTGAAAGGGAAGGCCAACATTTGGTGGAAAGACCTGAAATTGGTCAAGGGCCTAAAGGAGAAATAGATGGAACGGTCTGACTTTAAGAACTATTTCAAGAAACAATACCTATCTAAAAGCTACTATGAAAGAAAAACAAAAGAATTTTATGAACTAAGACTTGGACAGATGACAATGGAGGACCCTATAAATAAATTCATGGAATTATTAAGGTTCGTACCTTACATTCGAGAGGATAAGGTAAAAATACAATGGTTCTTAAGTTGCTTACCGCAGTCCTACAGGGACAGAATTGAGTTTGACAACCCCAAGTCCTTGAGTGAAGTATTCAGGAAAGCATGAATGTGCTACGATTAATACAAACAACGGGCATAGTTTCCCAAAGCCTGGAAGGATAAGAAACAAGATCGAATGAATCAGCCAAAGAAGGGATACCATCTAGCTCCTTATCATAATGCAACAAAAATCTTTCCGAGAAAGGATTTTCACTCCAACCATCTGAATACACAAGGCAGTGGTAAACTAGTAAATCTGGGAACGAAGAAGTTTGGGGATAGCCCCTACGAACCACCAAAGTGTTGGGAATGTGGAGAAACTCATCTAAGGAGGAATTGTCCATGTTTAAATTCAGCAAACAAAATTGTTGTTCATAATTTGTAGGAAGCCTCAACGGTGGGAGACGTAAGAAGAAGCCTGCATCGGATAAATGCAACCATAGATGACTGGCAAGCTGGCCACCAATCCTCTGTGGTAGAAATCGAAGGTAAAATCGAAAACACTTGAATTTATGTTTTAATTGACCCTGGAGCTACGTTAAGTTATATTACTCCTAATGTAGTAGAGTCAAATAAACTTAAGAAACTGAAGCACACAAAATTATGGCTGGTACAACTAGAAACAGGAATAAAAAGGAAAGTAGTTGACTTTATTTTTTATTTCGATTTCATCTTAGATGGGCAAAACATAAGAATGAATCTAAACATCCTACCACTAGGATATTATGATATGATTATCAGAATGGATTGTTTGGAAAAGAACAAAGTGGTACTAGACTGTTATACAAAGACACTTAACTATAAAGATGATGTTGGAACTACTAGGATAGCCCAAGGTATACCAAAACTTGTATCAGTTAGACAAGTTTCAACAATGCAACTTAAGAAATGTATGAGAAAGGGATGTCAAGTTTATGCCATCCAAATAACGAATCTGCTAAAAAAGATAGATAAGCCAGAGTTAGAAGATTTTGTTGTCCTACGCGAATTCAGAGACATGTTTGTGGATGAGATACTGGAATTACCTCCTAGGAGAAAAATAAACTTCTCCATAGATCTACTACCTGGTTCAACCCCTATCTCAAAATCACCTTACCGAATGAGTCTACTAGAACTGACAGAATTAAAAATACAATTACAGGAATTGTTGGACAAAGAGTATATCAGACCGAGTGTTTCACCATGGGGCACACCATTCCTCTTTGTGAAAAGAAAGACCGTACTCTAAGGCTTTGTATCGATTATAGACAATTGAATAAAATGACTATTAAGAACAAGTACCCCTTACCTAGGATAAATGACCCA
Source organism: Picea sitchensis (assembly GCA_010110895.2). NCBI lineage: Eukaryota > Viridiplantae > Streptophyta > Pinopsida > Pinales > Pinaceae > Picea > Picea sitchensis. The sequence continues at coordinate 155,091 of SNQJ01S0024645.1, read as the reverse complement.
TTCAATCAAGTAGGAGGGGCCAAGATCTTTTCAAAATTGGATTTATGATCCGGTTATCATTAGGTTAGAATAAAGGATGAGGATATTAGAAAAACAAATTTTTGAACAAGATATGGACACTATGAATTCGTAGTCATACCCTTCAGACTCACGAACACACCAACCATGTTTATGTGCCTAATGAACAGTATTTTTAGTCAGTACTTGGACAAGTTTGTACTAGTATTTATCGACGATATTTTGGTCTATTCTAAAACAAAGGAAGAACATTAAGAACACTTAAGGGTAGTTCTACAAATGCTGAGGAAACAAAAACTGTACGCCAAATTTGATAAGTGTGAATTTTATCAAAAGAAAATACAATATCTTGGACATGTAATTTCAATAGAAGGCATTGTCATAGACCCTGAGAAAATAAAAGTCATCACGGAATGGCCAATACCTAAGGATGTGGCAGATATCCGATCATTCATGGGAATCACCGGATACTATCATAGATTTATAGAAGGGTTTTCCAAGATATCCTACCCTATCACGTCATTACAAACTAAAGGAACCAAGTTTAACTAGTCACATAAGTGTTAACACAATTTTAACAAGTTGAAAGAATTATTGACAACTGAACCCGTATTGAAGGTAGCAGACCCAGAAAAAGACTTTATCATATGTGTTGATGCAAGTAAATAAGGACTAGGGGGTGTCCTAACACAAGAAGGACATGTAATTTGTTATGAGTCCCAGAAATTAAAAGAACATGAGAAAAATTATGCTACTCATGACTTGTAATTGGCAGCGTTAATACATGCCTTAAAAATGTGGTGACACTACATAATGGGTAGAAAATTTCTACTATTAACAGATAATAGCGGTGTGAAATATTTTTTTAGTCAACTAGATCTTAATGCAAGGAAAGCAAGATGGCTAGCCTTCTTGAGCGAATTCAACTTCGAGGTCAGACATATCAAGGGTAAAGAAAACAGGGTAGAAGATGCTTTAAGAAGAAGAGTCCATGGGTTGTTTGAGATAAATATCAACAGGGCGGAAAGTGATCTGGAACAAAGAATAAGAACGACATGTATTAACGATGAAAATTACACTAAGATAATGACAAAATTACAAAACAACATCGCAAACTCAGATAAACCAGATCCGAGTATCGACAAGAAAGGACTACTACAAATTAAAAACAGACTTTTCATACCAGATGCAATAGAGTTAAAGTTAATAATATTGGACAAAGTGCATAAGAAACCGTATTCTGGCCATCCAGGTTACCAGAAAACGATAACAACACTTAGAAAACTATTTTTCTAGCCTAATATGAAGGGCGAAACAACAGAATACTTGGCTAGGTGCCAAGATTGCCAGTAGGTTAAAGTCGAACACCAACATCCAGCCAGCCTATTACAACCTTTAGCAGCACTAGAATGGAAATGGGAGACCATATTGCTGGACTTTATAACAGGTTTTCCGAAAACTCATAAACAAAATGACTCTATTATGGTTGTGATCGATAAACTCAGTAAGTTTGCACACTTTATTCCTGTGAAATCTATATTTAAAGCTATAAACATCACTGAAATATTTATGAAGGAAATTTTTAGACTACATGGTATTCCTAAAATGGTGATCTCAGATAGAGAAATAAAATTTACGTCCACTTTTTGGAAAGGATTGTTTGCAGGGATAAATACTAATTTGAATTTCAGCACGAGTTACCATCCACAAACAGATGGACAGACCGAACGAACAAATCAGATTGTAGAAGATATGTTTCGTATGTACGTAAGAGTGAAACCAAGTAAGTGGGAAGACTAACTATACTTGGTAGAATTCGCGTATAACAATGGGTACCAAACTTCGGCTAAATTGAGCCCCTTCGAGGTACTGTATGAAAGAAAGTGTATGACACTAATTAGCTGGGATGACCCGGTTGACAAACTCATGACTGGACCATAAATGCTCCAAGAAATAGAAAGTATAGTAAGAAAGGTGCAACAAAACTTAAAAGAGGCACATGACAAACAAAAAAGTTATGCAGACCAGAAAAGAAGACACTTGGAATTTCAAGTGGGTGATCATGTTTACTTAAAAGTCAAAGCTCGAAAGAGTTCACTAAAACTCGAGAACTGTGCCAAATTGGCACCCAGGTTTTGTGGGCCCTTTGAAATATTATCTCAAATTGGACCCATAGCATACCAACTTGCACTTCCAGCTAATTTAAGAATTCATAATGTATTTCATGTTTCCTTGTTGAAAACGTATGTTCATGACCCTACTCATATGATTGATTGGAACTTGGTGTAGGTGGGACCACAAGGCATGTTCCAGGTGGAACCCGTACACATTCTGGACTGGAGAGAAATAACACTTCGGAACATAGTCATTTCTCAGGTAAAGGTGCAATGGAAGCACTTTAGCCCTGAGGAGGCCACTTGGGATTTGGAGGGAGATTTGCGGAAATATCATCCAATTCTCTTCCAAGAAGGGAACGAACACCGAGGACAGTGTCTTATTGAAGGGGGAAAGGATGTGACATCCCCAGAAATTAAAGTAATTTCAAAATTCAAAAAAAAAATTGTTAGAAAACTATTCTATTTTTGGTAAATTCGAATTTGGAATTTTTGTTCCATTTAGGGAAATTCCAAATTTCGAATTTGGTATATTGTAAATAAATTATTTTGACTGTTGGGAAGAAATTGTGATTGGACCCAACTAACTATTTGATTTCGACACTTGTATGAAAAAAAAATATTTTATATTTATTGCAGGGGGACAAATGGAACAACCATGTTAAAATAAGCTGATCATGACTCCATGAGTGGGGAACATGTTGGAACTACCTCTGGGATGATTGTTACAAGTGGAAAATAAGAGATTTGGCCAATAACAACCCCTATAAATCAGGGATTTAGAAAGCTGCAAAAATTTCCAAGGGAGGGAAAAAAGACCTAGGAAAAAAGGACTTGTGTTGATAAATAACATATGTGAGGAGGCAGGACGCTGCCAAGTATGCACCGGAAAAATGAGTTAGACTCTTGCTACTATGAACACTAAATTTTGAGTGTGAGGCAAGGTGAAGTGACTGAGAAAAGACTATTGCTGAGGAGAGGTTTCGTAATTCGCCCTCATTGATTCATGGTCAGGTTAGGGGGTGAACGGAAGAACTTTCGTTGTTCCATTATAAGGTTGGGAGGAACGTGGTTTTTCCCTTTGTCTTCTAGTGTTTGGTTCAGGTATGTTCATCTATCCTTTTTTCTGGTTATACATCTCTTTTCTTAAGTTGTTGTCCATATACATAGATATTTTTCTGTGCAGTTGATCTCGATTTGAAAGTATCATTAAATATGAATCATTCTGATCTGAATGATTAAAAGAGAAATTTAGTGTAATATTATGCATATTACTACTGAATAAGTTCTGACATTTTTATTCTAGTATGTATGGTATATTTCTGTTCAGCAATATTCTGTGGGAAAATGGTAAAAACTCCTACAGGTTAGTTGTAGTTATCGTATAAAGATTTTATTAAGTAGTTAACACAAAACAAAGAATTGAATAGTGGAAGTATGCCATGAATTATAGTCACGTTGATGGCTTCTCGATCCCATCAATTATATTAAGAAATTTCTGCCAAATTAATACGTAATATTTTTAATAATGAATAACCCTAAGAGGAGACCAGACTATTTTAAATTAGAAAATACATATACCGTTTCATATATCTATACAGGAATTACACCCCTGGGATCGCCTTTGCAGCTGGGTTAGATTTTCTTATTTTATTCTAAGTTACTTGTGAAAACTATATACATAAACAAGAATCAACTATGTAGAGTTACATACAGAAATACATATACATGCGGATAAGCCCCCATCGAGCACATTGTGGAACTCTGGAAGAAATGCTTGTGACCTTTCAATGTAAATAGAAAACTATGGAACAAAGAATTTAAGGAAGAAACATTTTAAAAGTAGAACAAAGATGCATGAAACCTTAAAGATCTTGATTCCTTCGTTTAATTATAAAAATGAATTCCATAACCTTGTCGTCAACTAGCAAATCAAACCAACCCTCTGATCAATCGGGAACAATGGAAATAGAGGGAAATTGTGAATCTATTAATCATATTGGAGTTCTGTAAATACTATAAAATACAACCATAAATGTATCATACTCACTGTCGAGGAGCACATAAGTGGTTGTACTTATGTATTTGAATGAATAATTAATGTATCAACAAAAATCCATAACAGTAATTAAAATCTCTCGACTACTGCAAAATAATCGCTCCCAGCGAATATGGTACAATGTTTAAATCCTTCTGCTAAGAAAGAAACTGAGACGGTAATACACCATACGATGATTGATTTTAGAATCAAAACCTTCATTTCAAAAACCTGGATTATTAATTCCGAAGTATTTTGAAAAAGGAACTCGATTACCTTGCATATGGGGATGCCAGGGAAAATCCAAGTGTTCAGATGATCCACTCCTGCAAGGAAATAGAAGAAAAATAAAACTCATTAGTAGTTGTCAACGAGACTCACATTTGATTTACAGAGATAAATAAAATACAAGTAAATTAGAATAGAGAGGAGTTATGGAATATACTTAACTTAAGGCCTTAGAATTGGCCATCATCTGCTTCAGAATTGACAGAGGCATCCTAGAACTAGAGGGGAGGAGAGAACTGAAGTTGAGCTGATGGGTACCTCACAAGAATCATAGGCCCCATCATTAGAATAGGTTATACAAATATTAAAACATCCAAACAACAAAATGTCTAAATACTAAGACAAACAAGAAAACACTGTCGAAAGGTATTATGAAACCCCAAGAAAGAATCGAGTCGGAATAATAGAACATAGAACTTTTCCAAGGGTTATTCTTACTAAGGCCGAGAATTTTGAACACAATGTATCGCAGAACATAGGAAATAAAACCCAATACCCTTATCCCTGAAATATACAAATTGTTTGTCCAAAATTTATACATACATGAGTGGACCCGACAGTAAAGGGATGAAAACCCTAACGTAAGTCGTGAGTGCAAGTGACTAGATAACAGTATCGTTGCACTCTTCAATCTATAAGGGAAGACTATTGTTGAGCTCCAATCTACCCTAGTAAATTAGAGTGCAAATGATTGTCAATCCGGTTTTTGTAAGACTTAGAGGCATGTCTAAAGTATATGGATTTAAAGATAGTTTTTATCTTTAATGGAGATAAACCAAAAACCTATTCTAAGGCTGAATATGAAAGAGATGCTAAGATTCTATTCAGAAGTCATCTTCATAGATCTCATAACAGTAATCAATGAAAGAGATGTTAAGATTCTATTCTCAAGTCATCTTCATAGATCTCATAATGTAAGAATCAACACTTGTTTTTCTAAAGAGTAAGAACAATAAGCATTCAAGAGATGTTCCAACTAGTTTTAAGACCTATCAAATGTTAGAAGCACAAAACTCTTGGCCCGGAGATGTATTATTGTCTTTTCATTCATTCATTAACAACTATCATCAAACCAAATCAAAGTGTTGAAAGTGATAAATAAATCAAAAAGCACTTAAAACTATCTTTAATGTTTGAAGTCGTCCACACATTGAATTCTCATTCAAGAAATCATTCACAATATGAGTATTTGAAAACATCATACATGTAACCTAGATATGAAATTAATTCACCACCAAGATAAAATTCATCTACAAAGATCTCCATCTAGAACATACTGAAAAGAACACAAGGAAGTAGCGGTGCCTGTTGGCAATAAAATTCAATGCTTCCCCGGTACACTTGAGTTGACTCAGCTAAGAAAGAACTCCAATAGCATTCAAATAATTATAAGCATTCACAGGAACAAAAACACAGAGCTGATCCTCAAGTAATTCTCGCAAGTTTCTTCATTCATATCATGATTCTCTTACTAGTTTAAGCTTAAGAATATTTATACAAGAGCCCTAAAACCAAAAATGCTAAAATGACTCCTAAATATCATAATTAGATCCACAATATCCTAGGAGGGTTGAATGCCTCCTTTAGATCCTCAATATATGGTCAAAATCCCAAATCCAAACCGCCCAAGATTTAAGGCCTAAATCAGCATTTTTCTGCTGAAGCGGCCCCGCTTGACCGTTGACCCAAGCACTGAAGGCTCGCATTTCGAATCCGATAGCTCATTCTCCATCCTTGTACATCGGGGAACACGACCCAAGTGTTATATTTCACCAAGGTGTCCTGCAAGTATACAAACCACTGTAGCTTTGAGGAGATTTGGTCAAGTCCTGTAATTTCTGGTAAATTTCAAATTTTAATGCTAAAACGAAAATTCCACCCTAAACTAAAGAATGAAAATATAACTTAGTCGCTTCATGGAAAATGTGGAATGAAATTAAGGCAAAATGGATAGATAAAGAGGCAAAAGTATAGTTTATAGAGCAAAATGGAAGCAAAAAAATGTACTCATCATCTCCCCCAAGAGGAAGTCCTTTCATGTCCTCATGCAACAAAATGTCCCCCTAATCTCGTGTCACCGATCTACTAATTTCTGATTCCTACAATAAAGTTTCCACATTCTCCTGAGTTGTATGAACTGCTTTCATTCTTTGATACTTCTCTTTATATGCCTTTTCTATTGGAACCACTTATAGGTTTTGTTTAGAAATTAACTATTCTCGCTTTTTTTTGAAGATTTTTGTTTTTCTCTTCAAAGTGTCATTCTCCTCCTGTGTTTTGTGACTTTGAGTTCTCAAGATTTCATTTTTGTTTTTATGTATCTTTCTAAGATTTCAATTTCTTTGATTTTTCTCTTCAACTTTCTTATTTTCTTTATTCTGGTTAAGTTCTGATGTGGATGTACCAGCCACCTTTTCCATTTGAGGTTCTTCTTTCTTGTCCCTGATTAATTGTTCCATGTCTACTCTCATCTGTTTATAGGTAGAATTTTCCTGCTCCTCAAAGCCATCATTTCCAAAATGTTGTGCTTCTGGTGAGTCTGAATATGTCTATATTGTGCCTCATAGTTTCATCATCTTTCCTCCTGTATTTGACCTTTTGAACCTGTGGCCTTTTTTCTTGTCCTTCTTTCATAAGTGGTAAAATTTTGTATTTTCCTCAAGTTCCTTTTCTTTTAATACCATACTTTTTGTTTTTCTCCCCATAGGTTTGGGCTTGTTGCCTTGGGTGCTATACCTCTCCTTCATCATCGGCCACTACTGGAATTTGCTCCTCTCCTTCTTCTTCTTTCTTTACTGTTTCCAAACCATTTTCAATGGTAAACTGCTGCTAAATCCCTATATTTTCTCTCTGGTCACCTTTAATGATCATTTTGATAAGACCACGGTGACACAAACTTCTCCCTGTGTTCCTACCCCGTTTCTAGATGTTTTGGCCATTTGGAAAGGCTTTGTAAGAGAAGGTAAGGCATATTGATCTCACAAATACCTTCAAATGTTGTTGTAGCATTTTAATATGATATAGATAAATGATGCTAAAACTACCCTCACAGGTTATGAATTTCTATATAAGGTATGCCAACTCATCCCAGGGATGGACCAACCAACTCTTTGAGATACCCTTCTTCCAGTTTACTGATGCTACCCTTTGACCTGGAAATAAAAGGTGCCCGTGATTTATCTTTGAAATGTTTGTTTTTGAAATATATTTCTCCTAACTGGTGGTAGTCCAAAGGACAAATGCAAGGTTATCTTCAAGTGATCCTCGGTTTTGTGGTTCTTAAATGATCTCTCCATCAAATGAGTGAGTTAAATTTAGGCAAATTCCTTCCCAAAACTACATCAAAATTTTCAAAGAAATTTAACCATTGAAAATGCTCCGTGATTTGTACACTGCGGGTATTTGATGCTACAATCCTCCTGTGTTCATATCTTTATACCATACTTAAAAAATTAAAAACAAGACCTCAAATATTCCCACTGCTGGAAAACCCCAACTCTGCAATTTTTCAAACTTCTAGACTCTTTGTGAATTTTAATTTCTGTGTATGGCTTTCAAGAAGAGTTTCTGTTCAAAATAAGCAAAAGAAATTTTTTTTTATTTCTAAGCTTATTCTCTGTTCATGAAAATTTTTCATAGGCATACCTGGTAAATTTGAAAAAATTCTGGCCCCTTCCGTCAACTCGACTCACCTCCTTCCTTCTATAAATTGGCTCTGCTAAACATGGACTATATCGTTTACAATTGTATCCATAACGTTGAATTTATACTTGGCTGTCTAAATTCTAAGTTTGGGCTTACCTTCAGCGGTTGTCTCTTGTTTTGATACGTTTTCTGCCCTTGCTTCACCGTGTATCTCCTTCAATTCCCCCGCATTTTCTTCCACAAAACGAAATCTTGTATGTTGACAGGGTGATTGTCAACATACAATTCGCTTTCTATCAGAGAATTTCGAGTAGGGACAGGTCAATGTGCTAGAGTGTAGGGATTTAAGATGTGTAGGAGGAGCAATGAACTAGAATGGAGGGATTTGATGCGTAGGAGGAGCAATGAACTAGAATGTATGGATTTGGGATGCGTAGGGAGAACAACGGGGTTTGTAATTCGAAATGGTGGTAGTGTATGCGGAGGTGCGTCGACAAATTAAGTCCCGGGGTGTGCAAGGTGAGACACAACATGTATGTTTGGTGAGGCCCAACAAATATGGAAAATCAATTGAGTCGTTTTTGTTTTTATGGAAAGAGAAAACGTTGGTGGAGATTTAAACAAGGATTTTTATTTTTGAAAAATGGTTTGTATACTCAAATCACAAACAGTACTGATCGCATTCCTTTTGTACTCTCTCTCCCTTTTGCAATTATTATTATGAGATGTGGTTTTAAAATGCTCATTTTTCATATAACTCCCGAATTTATTTCCAATTCCTTCATCAAACATGAACATATTCTTATAACCCTTTGAATGTATGCAAACCATATTGATTTATGTAATGATACCTTAGTCTGTGTATATAACAGAGCTTAGACAACTTTAAAACAAACAATGTGTTTTGGTATTTAAAACCAAATCCCTCCTTATAACTCCTTTGGAAAGCCAAAAGTGCGGAGTTCTTCCGAAAATTCCACGTGTCGCTTTTAAGGGATGAAAGTTCATAATGAAAGGGTATGTAGGGGTGAGGATAAGGTGGTCATCATTCCTAGTTTAAGAAGAAATTCCCCGCACCAAAGCATTAAAAGGAAAATATGTACTTAACTTGTTTGCTCATTGTGTTTTGTTGATTGAAGATGGATGGAATGTTGATGTAAGTCCTCAGATTCCTCTCTTGTATTTATTTTTTCTAGTATCTCAGGTCCTTTTTGTTGATTGAAATTGATATCTTCTCGTGTCTCATCGTATGAAATTTGATATTTTCTTCAGTCCCTCACGATTTGAGAAATTAATACCTTTCGTGTCACTGACATTGTAAGGTCTTCCTCAGTCCTCCTCGCTAATTGGTTGTATGCCTCCTCGGGGTCCGCTTTGTTTTGAAACACTGCCTATCTTCGTGTCCCTCTGCTGTATGGAATGAGTGTCTTCATCAGGTCCATCTGCTGAACTTTTAAAATGATTATCTTCATCAAGTCCCTCTGTTGAACTTGAAATGAAGTTGGCTCCTTTCATTAATGCATGCTGTCATCTATACAAGGCTTGAGAGGTATACCTTATCCCCCTCAGCATTATTTATTGACTTGTCCTCAAGTCAGAGAAAAACTTTTGAAGCTAAAACAAATAAAACTAGAAACTGATGATGAAAAATTTATTAGTGTATTTAGCCAAATGTTTACTGGTTTTCCAACAAGATTCATGTCTAGTTGTGCTAGTTACCTGGTTTTCACAACTAAACTCCCTTTTTCTTTTTCTCTTTTTTTTTTTTTTTTGTCTTTTCTCCTTCTTCTTTTTTTTTTTTTTTAATGTTTTCTTTTAAGTAGAATGTGGAGGAGACACATGGCTTGTTTCTCCAACACTTCCATCTCATATTGTTGAGATATTTGATGTAGAAAATCCTCCTTGCTTACATGCTTATTGTAGATCTTTAGCCTATGTCCATTGACTACGAATGAGCTTGCCTCATCATCTATTGTTTGTAATTTGACTGAACCGTTGTCATATACTTGTGCAATCTCTTAAGGACCAAGCCACGGAAGCCGGAATTTGGCTTTTGAAATCTTTAAATTTTGGAATCAAAATAACAAAGCCCAGTCTCTTTCTTTGAATTGTTTCTTCTTGATATACTTATCATGCCAATGTGCCCTCTATTGTTGTATCAAAATGTTGTGTTATATTGCTGCTTGTCTCATCTCATCCATTTGATTTAATTGCATGATCCTCTTTTGTGCTTCGTAAAGATCTAGTCCTAATTCAGCCGCTAATTTAAAAGTATGAATTTAAAATTCTATAGGTAGTAAGGCTAGCTTACCATATACCAGCTGATAAGGAGTAAACCCAATACTATCTTTATAGGTGATTCTATATGCCCATAATGCTTCTAAGCTTGTCCGACCAAATTTTTCTCAAAAGCGTAGTAGAATGTCTTGGTCAACAAGATTTCTTCTAGAGTTTTGTTAGTAGATTCCACCATTCATTTGCTTGTGGATGTGATAGGTTGTAGATTTCCGATGCTTGATCGGATATTTGCTTGCTAAGTCTTTCACCATTTTAGAAGTGAATTATGCTCCTTGGTCTCAAGTATAATCTCCCATGGTACTCCAAATCTAACAAATATATATTCAAAGAGGAAGTTGACCAATCGACTATTCTCAGCTCTCACTAATGCTTCTATTTCCACCCATTTTTGTAACATAATCAAACAATACTAAGATGTATTGTTTTCCTTTTGATGGTGGATTTATTGGACCAATGAAATCAAGAGCCCACTTTTCAAAATGGGCTCAATGTGAACTTGTGGTTTGAGAGGGCATCTCATTATTGGGAGTGGTTTTCCATCCTTGGCGCGCCTATCACAACTTCGGACATATTTCTTGGAATCTTGAAGATGGATGGCCAATAATATCCCAAAATTGAATATTTTGAAAGGTCTTCCTTTATCCTGCAATGACCACCACAAGGTTCATCGCGGGTAGCTTTCATTTCTAAAATATCATCTTGTCTTACTCATCTTCTAATTATGAGGTCATATCCTGTATAAAAGAGGATCTCCATCAATCCATGTGTATCTAGCACTTTGTTTTATTATCTTTTCTTTTCTTTTGAGGTGAGAGATGGAGGTAACATTCCCGATGATAAATAGTTGGCTATATCGCAAGATGCCATGAGTTTTAACTCAAATTCGTAAAATAGGTGCTCATCGTGAAAAATTGTCCTAATATTGCGAACAATCTCACCAGAGGTTTTTTAGTCGAGATAGGAAATCATCTACTTGATTTTTCTTTCCAGGTTTGTTCAGGACTGTGATGTTGAATTCTTGCATAAATAACAACCATCTTGTTATCCTACCATTAGTAATAGGTTTATCTATGAGATATTTTATGGAAGAATGATTTGTATGGATAAAGACTTCATAATCGGTGATGTAGTGAAGAAATTTATTCACAGCATGTACTATTGCCAACATTTCCTTCTCGCCAGTGACTTATAATTCAATTCTCAAGCAGTGGTTAGATTTTTGCTAATGAAGCAAATAGTATAAGTCGCGATTCTTTTTGACCTAATGATGCCCCTACTGTGCATCTCGATGCATCCGCTGGAGATATGAAATGGCAAAGTCCACTTAGTCCTCCTAATATAGGTGTTGTTGATAGCTTGTCCTTGAGCTTCCGGAAGGCATTTTGACAATTAGTAATCCAATGAAAATGTATATCTTTACCAAGTAATTTGAATAAAGGCAGCCATTTTACTAAATTTTCAATGAACTTCATAATAGCCCCGTGACACCCAAGAAAAACTTCTCACATCTTTTTGGCTTATTGGTTCTGGTAGATTTATAATGATTTCTATTTTTCCTGGATCCACTGTTATTCCAGATGACGAGATATGATGACCAATACTACCCTCTCTTCGCTAACATCATAAAACATTTTCTTTTTCATTGCTAAGAGACAAATTTGTTTCTAGGCATCTTATTAAGACTTTTTTCCAAGTTTTTTCAAGGATTTTTCAAAAGAATCACCATGCAATGTAGAAATTCATCCATATATCCTACACATTCATGTACTAAATCAACAAAATGGCCAGGACTGCTCTTGAAGTAGTTGGAGTATTACATAAACCAAAAGGTAATACCTTTTAAGCATATGTACCACATGGCATGTGAAAGTAGTTTTGTCCTGATCTTCTAATGCTATAATTGATTTGATTGTAGCCATCGGACCATCTAAGAAAGAAAAGTATTTCTTCCCAGCTAGTGAATCCCAAGACCTGATCTATGAATGGTAATGGAAAATGATCTCAAAGTGTTGCTTTGTTCAATTCTCTATAATCTACACAAATTCTCCATTTCCATTTTTCTTAGGTACAAAAAACTAATGGAGAAACCCATTGACCGCCGTAGAGATAGGTAGATGAATCCTACCTTCAATAATTTTTGTAATTCTTCTTGACTACCTCTTCTACTGATTCATTCTTCGTTGTCTAAGTGGTCGTATGGTATCATTTGTGTAGATATGATGAGTGCATGTATCGGATGAATTCCCTGCATATCAGAATATTCCCAAGCAAATGCTTTATGATATTTCTTCATTAGTGCAATCAATTGTTCTTCCTTGGGTGGTTCAAAATTTGTGCCATTATTCAAATGTTTCCCAGGACTAAATTCAATTATCTTGCTTTGAGCATTTGCTTGGGAATATACTGGAAAAATGTCATTAAATGGTTATTCTAAAGAATGGATTGTGCACTTTTCTTGAAAAGTTTGTCCCAAGATTTCATCTGCAGCAATGTATTATGTGTCTCTTTAATTCTTTTGAGATATATGGTTCAGAAATGAAATTGTCTAATAGATCTTCATTATTTTCCTCCCTAAAATCAAAGGCTTGATTAATACTTAAGATAGGCTTTGTACCCGCCTTTTCCCTGTTGATTTGTTTCATCAAGCCATGGTAACTGATCTATTACAAGGTTTTTGAGCAGGAAGATAAAGTGTGATTTGTTTCCTTTCGGTCCCATGTGTGAGATAAGCATATTCCCTGCTCTACAACCAATGAAAGCATCAACCGTGGCCAACCAAGGTCTTCCAATGATTAATGGATGGCCTCCTAGATTAGATTTTGGTTGAAGGACTAGGAAATCTACTGTATATTCCCAAGAATCCAAAGAAATATGGTATGTCTTCCAAAGATACCCTACTTCTTTAGATCTATCAGCTAATTCTAAGTCTGTGGTGGTTGGTCTCATATTTTGCAAATTCAAATGTCCCATTGTTTCTAATGTCATCACATTGACAGCTTCTCCTGGGTCAATTAATTTTTTAGAGATCGAAAAATAATTGATTGTTATGGTTACCATTGGAATTCCCTCGATCAACATATTTCTCGATGGAAATGTTATTGACATTAGGTCATGATTTCCACCATGAATTGTTGGTGGATCTTCCTTATTTTATCGGTTTTTCTTGAACACAATTCCTTAATTGTTTTTTTATAGACTGGGATATCCTTAATAGCCCTCTAATAAAGGAATTTTTACATAGACATTTCTTTATTCATCTAAGACATCAAACTCTCAAAGAGATATTGGTAATTTCTCTTCAACCAACCTTTCTAGAAAAGGATGTTTGATATTTGATGTTTTACTCTTCTCGATTTGATTGTCTATTGATAGCTCTGCTGTGCTAGGAATCTCCTCTTTCTCAATTTTTTCTTCTATAATAACAGGAGAATCCTTTGGTAAAAACTTTTCCATACCTCAAGTGGATATTTTGAAGAGTGAGGATTGAGTATGATGGCCCTTTGACGGGCTACCCTGCTCCCTCATACCTTGCCCACCAGGACCTTCTCAATTCCGCGGCCCGAAGAGCTTACACTCTTCCTCCCCCTTTCGGTGGCTCTCGCGAACCCACCGCCTCTCTCTCTCTCTCACACGCTGCTCCCTTTGTAAACTTTGCTTGAAAGAATCGGTCTCTCACTGCCAGTCCCGACGCCGCATTATCGGCCTTTTTTCCTCGAAGCCCCCGGTGACCGAGGAAAGTCAACGCTGACTCTTCCTTCGCTTCTCGCTTCTCGCAACTCGGGGATGTGTCCTCCCACACCTGGACTCAGAAATCCCGAAATGCAGATCCCGCGGTCTCGCTTCGTGGATTGCCAGCGCCTTCGGGCCGCCAATCGCCCCTCCCCGACCCGAAGTCTTAGGTCGGGCGAGCAAGTTCGGTTCGCTAATGACTTGATCCCTCGGCGAGGAGAGAGAAACGGTGGTCGGGGCCAAATCTTACTCGCCAATACCTCCCCGGCAGTGAAATCCGGGGCCTTCGTCTGCTGTATTCTCGCTGCCTCCTCTTAAGGAGTTCTTTGACGCTCTTTTTCCCTTCATGGGCTATTCTTCCTCAAGTATGGTTTCATAACCGATCACTGGCTCTTCAAGCAACCCTGCGACTTCACCATCCCGGACTCAACCCGATTGCACCCCGCAGAACTTCTTGATTGAGAAACAACTGAACCTATTATTTCAGGCACCTAGTTCCTTTTCCTTCCACATAATCAAGTATAAAACATATGACAGAAGGACATAGCTAAAAATCAAGATGCAGAGACAAAATCCCATCAACACCCATGGGATAATCACACCCATGAATGCATTTCTGCTCCAATGCCTCCTCGTGGATGTAAACAAGAACCCAAATCGGTGGAGACTCCTCTTCAACGACTCTATGCTTTTAGTAAAGACTCGGAATGCGACTCGATGCATGAATCTCTGTGCCCAAACGTAGAAACAACCGAAACTCATTTATCTTTCTCTTAGATTCTAACTTGATATGAAATCATATATGCAGCATATAGAAGAAAGCATAAAAGAAAGCTACCATGCAACAGCATAATATTAACAAAACACAGAGAATAATCACAAACCATGACCGAATCAATCTTCCTATTAATTCAATAACTATACATGGGGATTCTTCACAAGTTCTCTCCTTTTGTTCTTTTCTTTTTCCTCCTCAATGCTAACTCTCCCTCGCATTCTTGCTCATAATAAATATATCACAGAGAAGAGGGTGCTCATATTCGGGTTTTCCCTCCTCAAAAGCAGTTCGTTCAATTCCACACTTAATGACTCTCTACCCGCCCTGTATCCAATCTAATCTTTCTACATTAAAATCTAATAAGTGTTCATGCTGTACAAGGACGAGAGCTTATCTGCCCAGGTCCCAATTGATACATAAGTACACCTAAATATGGATTCTTTTGTCTAACAAGGGCGCTCAAAATAGTCACCCCACTGCGGACCGACGCCTCCCTTCTTCGTCTTTTCCATCTTGCCTACGTGCAAGGCCAAGACGAAAAGGATGTTCTCGCCTAAACATTATACACATGGCAGCTTTTCCACTCTTATTATTAGGATTGGAGATTTGGTTGAGATGGTGATTGAGTTGGTCTGGGTGGAGGCTGGTTGGATGGTAGTTGGAGTTGTTGTGGTTGCTATAGTTGAAGGTGCAGTAAAGGTGATGACTGATAATATGAATTTTGTGGTTGATTCTGTTGGAACTGTTGATAAGGGAAAGGTTGATATGGCTGTTGGTATGGCTGTCGATAAGGTCAAGTATATGGTTGTTGGTAAGGCTATCATGGCTGATTTCCTTGAGCATACTCCTGCCAACCTTGAGGAGGTTGGTTTGGCTCTGCTGAGGAGGCCAAGTCTGCCAAGGCATGGGTGCATTCCATGAATTTTGACGAGAGTTTGGAAATTTGAGGAAATTGTTGAGGAGCAAAATTTTGAGACATACATGTGAAACGTGGCTGCCAAGGCTTCCTAAGTGCTAGGTAGTAAAGAGATTCCATTCCTGTCCCTTCTTCTATGTGAGAAGCTTGTAGTTCTTTTAACCTTTGACAATCATCAGTGGCATGATTATCTGTGCATAATCCACAAACTTGAATTTTGTTTAAAGGACATTCTCTCGGTCCATGTTTCTTTTTGCATGTAGGACACCAGATGGCTAATATTTTCTCTTGTTATTCTTGCTTCTATTTAGCTTTCAACATGTCAAGTTGTGGAACCAAATGTGTTCATATTGAGCTAGTTTCTTGAAGATTTCAAACAAATTCCTAATTTCGCTTTTAGTAATACTATTGAAATGATTTTGTTGACCTTGTCACAATATCTCTTTGTCCTATTCCTCTTTAGCTTTTCCTCTTGAGTATTTCTTACATAATTCAACCATTTTTGGGAAAGGAAGGAGAAATATCCCCAGCCCCCATTAAGTTAAGAGCCTCCAAATTTTCATCTGAAATTCCCTTTAAAAGATAGTACGAATGACATCCAAAAAGGAGATTAGATCTTCGCTTAGATTTATGCATGTTGTAAAGAAATTTTCTAGATATTCTTCTAAGATTTCATCTTCACTTTGAGCTTCCATTAAGATAACTTATTTAGAGTCTTGGATCTCTACAATAAGGTTGGATATTTAGTAAGAAATTTTTTCAGTGCCTTTCCTAGTATACTATGGTTGTTTCTCCCAAACCCATGAACCATTTAAATGCATATCCTTTCAAAAGGTAGAAAATAACTTAGTTTTGAGCATCATTGGTATATCCATATAATTCTACAATGACAATTGAAAACATGGATAAGAATCGCTCTTCAAGAGTCAAACCAAAGAAATTTGAAGAAGAAGAGGAGGAATATTTTTCATTTTATGTCATCTCCTAAAAGGGTTGGTGTGTGTCAACTATAGGAAATGAAAATGTAGTATGTTCTTCCCTCCCTCTTCTTCATCATTTCCTCTGCCTCTTCTCGATGTGATTCTATTTTTCATTCTTTTCCTTTCTCTTCATTTATTTTACTTTCTAATTCCCTTCCTATTTGTCTATCAACTTCTACCATTTCAAAGAAGTTTTCTGTTGTACAGTCAGATATTTTTGTTGGAAAGAGGTTGTCCTATTTGTTCAAAAATAGCTTTTTTTTCTTTTTGCTTTCCTACAGAAGATATTTCTATTTGTGTTTGTTTATTCTTTACTTTATGGGGTTAATAGAACTTGTCTTTCTATGAGAGTTAACCTTTGTCCGAATGTTGTTTCCCTCTTCTAATTCTTCCAAGGTAATCTTCCAGCAGTTGGTGTGGTATATTCAGCCAGATGCCTCATTCACAGATTGTGGATTAGTTTGGGGGTTTATTTAAAATCACTTTTATCCCTAAGTTTAGACATGTTAAAACATAATTTGGGCAAAATCACTTCACGCTGCTTTTTCTTTTATGAGTATATATGTTTTTTTTTTATATCTCTAAATATGACTCCATGGCAGCAATGCCAAAATGTTGAGCTCCACTCCAATTCTAGTAAAATTAGAGAGTGCAAATGATTGTCAATCCGGTGTTTGTAAGACTTAGAGGCATGTCCAAAGTATATGGATTTAGAGATAGTTTTATCTTTAATGGAGATAAACCCAAAACCTATTCTAAGGCTGAATATGAAAGAGATGCTAGGCTTCTATTCAGAAGTCATCTTCATAGATCTCATAACAGTAATCAACACTTGTTTTTCTAAAGAGTAAAAACAGTAAGCATTCAAGAGATGTTCGAACTAGTTTTAAGACCTATCAAATGTTAGAAGAACAAAAATCTTATTCAAGAGATGCATTCATTTTCTTCTTTCATTCATTCATTAACAACTATCATAAAATCAAATCAAAGTGCTGAAAGCATAAATAACTCAAAAAGCATTCAAAACTATCTTAATACTTGAAGTCAAACTACACATTGAATTCTCATTCAAGAAATCATTCACAATATGAGTAAGGCTTGAAAACATTAAGCATGTAACTGAGATATGAAATTAATCTACATACAACAAGATAAAATTCATCTACAGCAAGATCTGATCTAAAACATGTACTTGAAAAAAGAACACAAGGAAAGAGTGTACTAGTTGGCAATGGGGGCCCTCTAATGCTTCCCTGGTACACTTGAGTTGAATCAGTTAAGGAAGAACTCCAGTAGAATTCAAATCATTATAAGAATTCACAGGAAAAAAATACAGAGCTGATCTTCAAGAGTGCAAATTCTCAATTTTCTTCATTCATATCAAGATTCTCTTACTAGTTTAAGCTTAAGAGTATTTATACAAGAGTCTTAAAAACAAAAAATGCTAAAATGTCTCCTAAATATCATAATTAGATCCAAAATATCCTAGGAGGGTCGAATGCCTCCTTTAGATCCTCAATATATGGTCAAAATCCCACAAAATCCAAAACTGTCCAAGATTTAAGGCTGAAACATGGCATTTTCTGCTGAAGTGGCCCTGTTTGACCAGCATTGACCGGACATCTGGAAGGCTCGGATTTCAAATATGATAGCTCATTATCCATCCTTGTACATCAGGGAACACGACCCAAGTGTTATATTTCACCCAGGTGTCGTGCAAGTATACAAACCATGGAGCTTTTACGGGATTTGGTCAAATCCTGTAATTTCTGATAAATTTTCAATTTTAATGCTAAAATTTAGAAAATTCAATTCTTAAAGTAAAGAATGACAAATATACCTTGCATAGGCTGTTTCATGGAAAATGTGGAATGAAATGAAGGCAAAATGGATAGATAAAGAGGCAAAACTATGGTTTATAGACAAAAATGGAAGCACAAAAATGGACTCAACAACTACTACACTTACGAAATATTACAATAAATATAACGGACTCATAGGCTCCCAGAGGGATGGCCTAGACAATGACATTAAAAAAAAACCACCGTTACCCTATGAAAAACTATACTATGCAAATACAAATATGCATGTACAAAGAAAACTCTTAAAGAAAAATGGAAAACTCCCATGTGGCACATTATGGAGATCAAAGAATTGCTCCATCTGAAGTATCCATGTGATTGGGTCCTTGCTGTCAAAATTCCTCATATCAATATTAGGAACGTGGTTGGTCTTCAAACCAAAGTTGGAGTTTCTCCATTCTTGATTCACCTTCCTTGTGTCCTCATCATGAATTTCTTGGGATGCATTTTCACTTTCAGGTGTCTTCTCTATTACGAAAATTTTCAATACTTCCATGATCTCCCCTTTTAAACCATCCATATTAGTATCCAACTTAGCTTCCATTGAATCCATCTTAGTATCCAACTTAGCTTCCATTGAATCC
>SNQJ01S0024645.1:96343-120604 GCA_010110895.2 Picea sitchensis | reverse complement strand
GCATATGCACGATGTTTTTCATGTATCTGTTTTGAGACATTACATTAGTGATCCTACACATGTGATTGACATGAGTTACTTTCAAGTATCAGATGAGGGAGCGCTCACAACTGAGCCTGTCCGCATCTTAGATCATCACGTTTGATAGTTACGACGTCGAATGGTAGATTAGTTCAAGGTCCAGTGGGACAATTATAGTCTGCACTCGGGGACCTGGGAGGACGCATATGATATGCGCCAGCAGTTTCCGTTTTTGTTTGATAGATAGACATATGATACTGTGATACACTTATTAGACATTTATAATGAGAAACTTTCGGACGAAGTTTAGACCAAGAGGGGGTGTATGTAACATCCCTCTCTGGCACACTGAGCAAATGTATTCTTTGAGGACACTTGCTCGCAAGTGATCCGGACTATTATGATATTAAAAAATTTGACTTTGATTATGATGCATTATGATAGATAACATGATGTTTTACTGCATTGACATAGACAGGTGTTATTGACTTGGTTTTACTAAGTGTGCAGGGTTTTGGACCTTGAGGATTCAGAGGCATCGACGAAACCCTTGGACTCTGGATTGAGTCAGGGAGTGTGCTACTGGGGTTTGATTGTTTTACTGTGATTTGAGTACATTTGATTAGATTATGTGATGTGGACATGTCTGACATGATTGTTGATGATGCAGGCTAACGATAACTTGCCGACCAGACTCACATATGGAGTAAAGGGGCCACACACGACTACCAAAGAGGTTGAGGGAGATGGTGTGGACAGCAGCCCTGCCACAGCCTACTAGTACTCCCGTCGTGGCTCGAACTGTAGGTGAACAATTACCTAGTTCGAGAGGACCCACGATGTTGCAAGGGTAGACTGCGATAGTCGCTCGCGATGGTTCTAAGGGGCACACAATAAGGCGGGGGATTTATTCCTTAGAAGCCCTTAGTCTCCCACAAGTTCACCTGGCGGAGTGTTGACTCCAGGGGTTATTGATGTCTACCAATGAGTCAAGAAGCGAGTGGCACCCTTGGAGCACGTGGTGCATCCTGAAGGGCACGTCGCACAAAAGAAACAAGAGGTGAGTGGCACTCTTGGAGCACGTGGTGCATCCTAAAGGGAACGTCGCGCAAAAGAAACAAACGAGGCGAGTGGCACCCTTGGAGCACGTGGTGCATCCTGAAGGGCACGTCGCGTTGATGATGATGAAGGAACAAACCTAGATGGCCCTAAGACATTTAACACATTAAGAAATTCTTAAACAACTTTCCTAATTAAATGTTTCCCAGTTCAGAATCTATGTCCTAAGTCTAAAACTTCTCTAGGGTAAAATTTTGTCTAACCTTAAGAAAAATACCCTATAAAAAAATAAAAAATAAAAATTTAAACTAAAAACCACTTAAGTAATAGTTTTAGTCTTCATAAAAATTTTGGGGTAAAATGAAGAGAGTAATAATTAAATTGAAATCAATGGATTTAAAACTGTAAAGAATAATTTAATTGTTTAACTTGTGAAAGTGAAAAATATATTAAATTATTAATAAAAAGGAAAAGAGGTTGATTTGCGCAAGTGCCATTTTTGGCTCTAATAAAAAGTGGAAAGAAGGGAATAATAAAAATTAGGAAACTAAGGAATGGAGGAAACATAATAAAGGAAAGAAGGGAACTTATGGTAAAAGGCAGGGTCAACATAGTAAAGAATCTGCAATTAAGAACCTTCTAAATTAAACTAAATTAGCAACTTCATTTTAGGGAAAGTATTTAAACCTGTAAGGGAATCTAGGAACACCTAGGAGTAAATTTAGGGGCAACCCTAGATGGGTGAGGGATTTGAAACAATTATTAATTTAAATAAAATATTTTTGGAGGAAAGTGGGGGATGGACGACACTTGTACGAAGGAGAATTATTAGAAGATTTTTATTAAAACTTAAATTAAATGAGATTTAGGGAAAGTTTGGAAGTTCTAAAACTCTATAAAAGAGAGGAAGGAGGAGGAAGTAGGGGATTGACCGTTAGCATAACGTTACACTGTCGGATTTGTGACTTGACTGATTACTTGTGGGGAGTTGGGATTTCTCAGCTCGGATAGGAGTGGTAGCTTGGCCTTGCGAGGTGAGTTGGGAGCTAGACGTACCATCTGGATAGTGTGTGGCCCCTTTGCGGCTCGGGGGGATAAGGGGGAAGTAGAGTACCCCTAGCATTGGCTGGGAGGTACCAGTGTAGTCTCGACGGTCGGGGAGCAGGATTTGCATGGAGCACACAGACGACACTCGGAGCAGGCGAACAGGTGAGGGTACTGAGTAGAAAAATATTTAACATTAATCTGTGATTAGTTCTTGTTGGATTGACTATTTTTAATTACTCCAACATTGATAAATTTATGAAAAATGTGACATATGTAAAAGGGTTCCTCTGCATTGTTTATTTTAATCCTGCACTTTAATGATAGTTTCTACCTCTTGACTATAAAGCCACTTCCTTATCCACTATGGAAGACCATGCATGTTTATGATGTGCCTGCGTTGGACTGTGTGCCTGCGTTGTATTTCTTTGTGGGACAACGAGTCAACTTCCCTTGTGATGTTAATCTTGTATCTTCCACCAACTACCTTCATTCTTTAAACTGCGAGCACATCCATCTCTACAACAATTCAAGGGTTAAACCCAACCTTGGACTGATGACAACGAGTATTAAAGATGGGGTGATTACAACCTCTGAAAATGTGCCCACTGTATGAATTGTTAAATCCTCTTAACATAATAATCTCACAGGCTCAGCGATCATTAAGATTGTGTCAATACGGTTTCTAGAAAAGGGAGCGCCCACTGTGTGCACTGTTAAAAACTAAAAAAAAATATTTTTTTTTATGGCCTCACACCACCTCTTAATGACTTTATCAAGGCCCACTGTGGCAAGTGGGAGACCCCCACTTATGCGTATGAATTTCCTTAAGACCACAATCTGAATGTGTTTGACAGCTGCGAAACCTTGACTTTGCCTTGAATGTTCCAACTCGTAACGTTTGAATCTGAGGTCAGCCACCGCTTCAAAGGGGTTTTAAAATTTAATTTATCTGCAGAGAACAGGGACAAGTTTGTCGAAGAGGCATTGCTTACACTTCTATTGTGTAGTCGAGCAGCATTGCTCTTTTTAATTTAAAGGTTGAAAATTGTTCATAGATTTAATAATTCCTACTATTGGAAACCATCACTCAAATGGATGGTAGAGGCCTTTATCTTTTTAATTTTGAATTTGTTAAACTTTCATTCTCGGACCGCATCCACCTGTGTCAAATCCTTCAGAACTATTGACAGGATAAACCCTATTGATGATTATGAGACCATAGCATGATTTACATACCCTTTTTGGTGTCGGCACGCATTCCCTTAATCCGCATTGTGAGGATGGATTTCTACCTTAAATCTGTTCCAGTCAAGTCTATGGTTTGTTCCTTCTGTAGGTAGAAGAGCTCGATTAAATTTATGCCTGATGCAGAGTCTGTTGCGTAGGGTCGAGCTTAATAAGAAACCTATCCCTTCTCCCTTGTCCCTGACCATCCCAGCACCGTTAACTCTGCATAAGGATTGAATGTCAGCGGGATATGGGGTCGTTATCTTCCCCTTCTGCTTGGCCCAACGTGCAGTGCTAGGGCCTAATAAATTTGACAGTGAACCTCTTGCCTACAGATGAACCGATACATTGATTGCTATTCATTTTGGACAGCATTTAAAAATAATTTTTTTCCCCTTATGGCGTGCATGTGCAATGGGTTGTTATCCCATGGATAACAACCCTCATGCCCTTACTCCGTAGACTTCCACTTTTAAATTACCGTATTGATATATGGAATTCATTCCAAAGTTTTATCTTTTCTTTTTAAAAAATAAAATAAAATATATATAAGCATATAAACGTCTGGGGGCCTTAGAGTTTTCAGCGCTGATATCTACCTTACTATATTTTTACTTATGCGACAGCCACCTCACTTGCCTGAAAAAGAGATAAGAAACGCATAGGCCTATTATTAATTACAAAACCTCGATCTTCTCGTGACCTGTTGGCTCTGATCACGATACCAGCTTTATTTATATGCTTTTGCGAACCTAATCAATAAGTAACGGCTTCATACCCCTCATCGATGTTGGATTTACCATTCCTTCATGAATGGAAATGAACAACGCTAAACCCATTACACTAGGACACCAACTGTCACTCCCACTTTAAGTGGCGAATCTTATAATCCTGACAGCTCTATAAATCTGGCATTGATATTTGACTTGATAGCGTTGTTTAATAGCGTTCCAGTACGTGGAATAGAGTAAGGTGATTTTCCCTTAAAACCCTTAACGGCTTTCATTTCTGCCGTGAACGACTCTCCCTTGACAACTGCCTTCATTTTTCAAACAACGCTTTCCTGATGATGGACCACACTAGTTTGGTCTGAAACGTCGAAAATCAGAAAACCTATGCGATGAATCCGAAAGAACTCTCTAAACAAAACAATGGTCGCAAAAGTCTTAGAACAGAAAAACTGCCTTCAATCATACCCATTTCCTGACTTCAGTTGCTAATTTTAAATGATAGTTGAAAAAAGATGCCCCTTTTTTTTTAATATTAAAATTAGAGATGAAAGGAAGGTATTTACTGATTACTGTCTCCAGTTGCTATTTATAAAAAGTAGTGAAAAATGAATGCTTTCTTTTTATTATTCAATTTGGAGAGGAAGGGAATGTTTTTAAAAGTAGTAATTCAGCTGAAAAAGGATGTTTCCTAGTTGGTGAGTTTTAATTATTTAAAGAAGGGATGTATTTCCTTTATTTATTTATTAAAGAAGGAATTTGTTTTATGTATTCTTGAAGGAAGGAAACTGTTTATGTATTAGATCATTGTTGTAATATATAAAGGTAATGTCTTTATAATATATTGTCTTGAATTGTGTAAGAGTAATGTTCTTGTAATATAAATTAAAAGGTAAGGTTAGGGATTGATAACATATAAATGTAATGATGTTGTTATTTTAAGTTGCAAGTTATTGAATAATATGCCTTTTAAATGTAATGTTGTTGTTATTTTAAGTTGCAAAGTTATTGTAATAATATGTAATGGCACTGGTACCCTACTGTAATTTATTGTTGTTGTAATATGTAAGGAGTAATGTCATTGTAATATATCGTTGAAATATGTAAGGGTAAGGTCATTTCAATATAAAATAAAATGTAATGTTAGGTTAGATATCATGTAAAATGTAATCACATAGTTATTTTATCATAAGGCTATTGAATTTTATTGTTATTGATGATTTATAAAATGTAAGGTACCTTGAACTAAGTACCATAAATTATTATGCTTTAGTAAATGAGGATTTTTGTTCATTTTAAACAATGTTGAACTTGGTTGGTAAAACTTATGCATGCTTGTTCTTCTTGTATTGGGCGAGATGTAGACACCTCCCTGTTCCTCAGAAAAATCGCCAACCCTGAGACCTTAAATGGTTAAAATCGATGGGAACCTGGGCTTGAGCATTGCTTATGTGCCTTAGAGGTTCTAACCATTGCAGGGTAGGATGGGCGGGTAGTCAGTCTTATTATTTTGTAGGTTGCTTGTTGTTCATTGCTGGTAGATGTTGATGTGCATCTTAGACCTTTATGTTGATGTCGTAGTTGCATGTGTCATGATTCGCCGTCATGTGGCGGCGTATATTATAATGTCTTGTTACCCTTGTACACACGCACACACACAAAAAATTTGCACTTGTTATAAGAGGTTGTTGTCGTAACAAGGAGGATAGTTACATTGCTCCTAGTGTAGTGGATTCAAACAAGCTTAAGCTAAAGCATACAAAATATTGGCTAGTACAACTAGCAATAGGAAAAAAAAAAAGTAACAGATTTCATTTCTAACTGTGAACTCAGTTTAGATTGCCAAAATACCAAGTTAAATCTGAATATATTACTATTGGGGTTGTATGATATAATCCTTGGAATGGACTTGTTAGAAAAACATAAAGAAATTTTGGATTGTTATGAGAAATGACTTACTTATAAAAATGAAAACAACAGAGTTAGAAAAATTCAAGGCATCTGAAAACTAGCCTCAATTAGGCAGATTTTAGCAATGCAGTTTAAGAAGTGCATGAATAAAGGATGTCAGATTTATGCTATTCAAGTGACAAATCTGTTGGAAAAAGAAAATAAACCGAGGTTAGAAGATTTTACTGTCTTACATGAATTTAGAGATTTGTTTGTAGACAAAATACCTGAATTTCCCCCAAGAAGAGAGATAGATTTTTCTATCGATCTGTTGCCTGGATCAGCTCCTATATCTAAGGCACCCTACAGGATGGGTTTACCCAAATTGATAGAACTGAACATTCAACTACAAGAACTGTTGGACAAGGAATACATCAGACCAATCATCTCACTGTGGGGAGCACTAGTCCTTTTTGTTAAAAATAAATACGGGACTTTAAGATTACGCATTGATTATAGATAGTTAAACAAAATGACTGTTAAGAACAAATATCCACTACCCAGAATCAATGATCTGTTTGACCAAGTGGGAGGGGAAAAGATTTTTTCTAAGTTGAATTTAAGATCTGGTTATCAACAGGTCAGAATAAAGGATGAAGACATAAGTAAAACATTGTTTAGGACAAGATATGGATATTATGAATTTGTTGTTATACCGTTTGGTCTCACTAATGCACCAACACCATTTATGTGTCTAATGAATAGCATTTTCAGTTAGTATTTGGATAAGTTTGTTTTGGTATTTATTGATGACATTATAGTGTATTCGAAAACATAACAAGAACACAAAGAACATCTAAGGATAATATTTCAGACATTACGAAAACACAAGTTATATGAAAAATTTGACAAATGTGACTTCTATCAAAAGAGAATATAGTACCTAGGACATGTAATGTCTAAAGAAGGTATTACAGTCAACTCAGAGAAGATAAGAACCATCATGGAATGGCCTATCCCTAAGGATGTGGTGGACATCTGCTCATTCATGGAAATCATCGATTACTATCACAGATTTATAGAGGGATTCTCTAAAATTTCATACCCAATCACATTGCTGCAAAAAAAGGGGACCAAGTTTGTTTGGTCGCAAAAATGTGAGGAAATTTTTAATAAGTAAAAATAAATTTTAACAACCACACCTATCTTAAGGGTAGCATACCCTGATAAAGACTTCAGAGACTACATGGATGTGAGAAAAGAGGGTTTGGGAGGTGTCCTACCTCAAGAAGGGCACTTTATTTGTTACGAGTCACAAAAAATAAAAGAGCATGAATGAAACTACGTCACACACAAATTGTAATTAGCAGTTGTAATCCATGCATTTAAAATGTGGCGACACTATATAATGGGCAATTTTTTTTTGTTGCTAACTGATAACAGTGGTGTGAAATTATTATTTAGTCAACCAGATCTTAACGCAAGGCAAGCAAGATGGCTGGTCTTTTTGAGCGAATTTGACTTCGAAGTAAGACACATCATGGGTAAGGAAAACAAAATGGAATATGCCTTAAGTAGAAGAATTCATAGGTTGTTTGAAATAAGTATTAGTAGGGCAGTAAGAGACATTGAGAAAATGGTAGAAGATGCAAGTGGTATTGACAAAAAATATCTCAAAATAGTGGCAGATTTACAACGTAATGCAGAAAGTATGGACATAACAAATCTGATTTTGGATAGAAATGGGCTTTTAAGATTCAAAAACATGCTATACATACCAGATTTTGTTGAATTAAAGCTAATAATTTTGGATAAAGTACACAAGAACCCATATGTTGGTCATCCGGGATACCAGAAAATGGTAACAGCATTGAGGAAATTGTTTTATTGGCCTAACATGAAAGGTGAGACAACAAAATACTTATCTAAGTGATTAGATTTTCAAGAGGTGAAGGTTGAACACCATCACCCATCTGGCCTATTACAACCTCTACCTATACCAGAATGGAAGTGGGAGACTATATCACTGAATTTTATCATAGGTTTTCCTAAATTTCAAAAACATAATGATTCAATTATTGTAGTAATTGATAAGGTTAGCAAGTCTGTACATTTTATTCCTGTGAAATCTACTTATAAAGCTATTAACATTGATGAAATATTTATGAAGGAAATTTTTAGAATGCATGGTATTCCTAAAATGGTGATTTCGGATAGAGATTTCATGTTTACATCAATGTTTTGGAAAGAATTATTTGCATCATTGAATATTAACTTAAATTTCAGCATGAGCTACCATCCACAAACAGATGGGAAAACTGAGCAAACGAACCAGATAGTTAAGATATGTTACAAATGTACGTAAGGATGAAACCAACTAAGTGGGAGGAATACCTACACTTAGTGGAATTTGCGTACAATAACAGTTATCAGACATTGGCTAAGATGAGCCCCTTCGAAGTACTATACGACAGAAAGTGTACAACTTCAATTAGCTGGGATGAACCATTTGAATGACACATGATGGGACTAGAAATGCCCAAGGAAACGGACAAAATGGTAAGAAAGGTACAACAAAATTTAAAAGAGGCACATGACAGACAAAAAAGCTACGCATATATGAAAAGAAGACAACATGAATTTCAAGTTGGAGACCAGGTGTATTTAAAAGTCAAAGTAAGAAGGAGTTCATTAAATCTAGGGAACTGTTCAAAGTTGGCACCCAGGTTTTGTGGCCCATTCGATATCTTAGCTCGAATTGGACCCATGGCATATCAACTTGCACTTCCTGCAAATTTAAAAGTTCATAATGTATTTCATGTTTCTTTGTTAAAAAAAGTATGTTCATGATCCCATTCAAATTATTGATTGGAACATGGTGCAGGTGGATCCAGAAGGTGAGTTCCAAGAAGAACCTCTATGCATTCTAGACAGGAAAGAAAAAATACTACGGAACAGAGCCATCGCCCAGGTAAAACTGCAATGGAAGAACTTTAGTCCCGAGGAGGCCACTTGGGAATTGCAGGAAGATTTGCAGAAATAGAAAGCAATGAACATTGAGGACAATGGTGTACTGAAGGGGGAGAGGATGTAATATCCCAAAAGATAATTAATTATTAAAGTCTGTATGCACTTAGGAATTTATTTTCGTTTTTGGCAAATTCACATTTGGAAAATTATTGCCATTTATGGAAATTTTGAATTTGGAATTTGATTATGTGTAATTAATTACTGTGACTGTTGGGAAAAGATTTGATTTTCCCAACCAACTCTTTGACTATGACACATGTAAAAGACAAAAAAAAATTATATTTATTACTGAAGGACAAATGGAACAACCAGTTCGAAATCAACTGACCATGACTCCACGAGTGGGGAACAAACTCGAACTACCTCAGGGATGAATTTTACAAGTGGAAAATGAGGAATTTGGCCATTATCACCCCTTGAAAATCAGGGATTTGTAAAGCTGCAAAAATTCCCAAGAGGGAAAAAGACATAGGAACAAGATGCTTTTGATATACAATATATGGGGGGAGGCAGGGCGTTTCTTAGTATGTGGGATAAATGTTATCACTTGCTATTATGAACAATATTTTGGAGTGTGACGCAAGGGGATTTTTGTTCTGAAATAAGACTGTAGTGAAAGAGGATCATTGGAATTCTCCCTCATGGACTCATGGTCAGGATAGCGGGTGAAAAAAACAAGTAGTTTGGTTGTTCTGATTCTATGGTTTGGTGGAACTTGGTTGTTCCATTTGTGTTTCGACATCGATTTCAGATATGTCCTTCTACCTATTCTCTTGTTGAGTATTTTATTGTGTATTAAGATGATAGGGATGAGATGAATATGTGAAAATTGCTTATTCATGTGATGTAGTCTCCGAACAGAAATAGAGAAGAAAATATAAATTCAATATGTTGTTGATATTAGGAATATTTTATAATTTGGATTTAGGCATAAGCATGCATAAATATTTATTACAGATTTCTACAGGTTGAATAACCTTAAGTATAGATCTATAGGAAATGCTTGTGTATGCTTATATATATATATATGTGTGTGTGTGTGTGTGTAGATAATTACTTAAGGAATATTAGATTGCACAAATGCCAATGAGAAATTTAGAATGAATACAAGAATAGAAATATATATATGTGTGTGTGTGTGTGTGTGTGTGTGTGTGTGTGTGTGTGTTTGTTGTTGCTTGTACATATTTTTAGAGCTACATAAACATCTAATACTCATACACAAAAATATCATCGATGCTTGGACCACATGATAATTCTAGTAAACTTCCATTTATAAAACTATACTAAAGGCATACAAAAATCATAGTCCGTTTATACCACAGTAAAACCATAAACGAAGTTTCAATATAACACATATTATAGAGACTACTCAATACGTAACAATATTCGTTTGGGTTATAGAAAAATATGTGTGTTATTTATAATAAGATAATAAACGATCTGTATAGCCAGAGGATTTTGATCCACATCTTTACAATCAGAGCACTCTAGGTAACGACCGAGTACCACTTCAAAATCGAATCTAAACCTTCAAACTAAAATGCTAGAATCGGAACTCGAATACCATTTTGAGAAAAGCGATGTCCTGGATTCGTTGACTGCGAATATTTAAGTCCTGCAAGGAAGTCGAGAATTAGTAAACCATGTTAAGAAAAAAGTAAACAAAATTAAATATTGGAGATAAAGTAATGTTCACGAAGAATCCATGAAATTAAAATAGTGAAGGTTCCACACATGAATAACACTTAGCTTGAGTTTGGCACGAATACATTTCCCATCAGTGCTGCTCGAGAGAACTATCCAAAACCGAAGGGGAGGAGTGGACCTTGAAATCACTGATGGGTACCCTCGCAATGGAAACATGGGTCCCATCATTAGTCCTGTAATCGAACAAAATTAAGTCAATTTCTCAGAATGTATCAAGCATACAAGAACATTATTAAACATGTAATATATATTTCATAACCAGAACTATAAAGAGCACATAGTATAAATCATGTTCCACAAGATTTCCCAATTAGGATCATAGATAGGGTTGCGAGATATTGTTCTCATAATTATCTAAACCTACATATTGATGATAAAGAAAATGCAATCAAGAACAATGTTTTGGATACTTAATTTTCTTTTCCTTTTATGTGAATAAGGTGAAATTAGACAAGTTAATCCACAGAATTCCAGAAGAGAGAGTAAGGGTTAATTCTTTAAAAAAATTTAAGTTTTGGAATAATTATACACAGTGAGAGCCTTAGGATTGTGACAATGCATGTACAAGTATGATTAAGGTAAATATATTTGTTTATTAAACTTACACAGTAGTAAGGAAATCCTTATCGCGACCACAAGAATTTGGTTTACGACTTTACAACTTTTAATTCGAGAATACAATTTTTCCATAGTAAGTCAGGTGCGTAACCTTTTCAAGAGACAATGATTAGAAGGCTCGTCACTTAATCAAAATGGATTATTAAAAATGTAACCCATACCTACAGATAATACCATAAGTCAAATTAGGAATGATTGTAGAGAAAGATTTAAGCAAGGGGTGCTCGGGCGGGAAGCATACCGTGAACAACGTAATTAAAACATGATTTGAAGTAACAAAGAGAAGATTGAGGTCTTGGTCTTGATGAAAAAACCCTCACGAATTGTAAGAAACAATTATGATAGAACACACCGAAAGAAATAGTATGAAGTTACTCACACAGGTCGCCATATGCAAAATTTTAAGGGTCACTGTAACAGGGTTTTAGCCACAGGATTTTTCAACGATAGGTATGGCATGAGTGAATCCAAATAAAAATACAAACCTAAGCATTAAAGAGACATCTGAGGATAATTTCTTGTTGACAAAACCCTAACAACTTTACGGAACTATCCTTGAATCAAGAAACTAAACCGCTTGTGTAAAATGGCTTACAAGTTAATTAAATCCATGAGTAGCGGATGGTTACCCTCATAGGAGAGATAAATCCATAAACCATCATGAGTTATAAAATATATATTTTACACAGATCATAGATGGAAATACTTTAGGGAATTAATATTTTCAAAAAGAAGGTCCTCAATCAGAAACCGTAAAGAAACTAGCTACAGAGACAAACTTAAAATATGAATCACCCTTCGATATATTCTACAGTTAACTCAAGCTATAGAGTTTTTGTGAAAATACCTGATAGAGGAGGAAAAAAAACAAACATGTAACGTTTTCTTGCCTTACGCAAAGAAGGAACCCCCTTGTCATCGGTGGTTACACGCAGAGCAGTGTTGCAGAGGTTAACGCTGGACGGTTTTACGAAAATGCATAAGAGCCAAAGGAGAAATGGAGCATTAGTTACCCAAGTGACTCTCATATCATAGAGTAATGGAGAATGGATTCTTTGGTTACACAGACCATGTGAATATGTGCACATGGCGTATCCACATTGGTCACGATAGCCTAGAACTATTATAGTGCAGAAAAACTCATAACTCCAAACCAAAGAATTCAATGTTATTTATGGACATGTATTAATTGCGCATTGAACCGAACCCACTAACACTATTAGTGCTAATCCTTGTCACTAAGTCGGGAGGCTGCATGTTGGTCAGTAAGTATTAGGTTTATGACTTGTCATGACAGATGGGATTCCAAACCTCAACGTTAAACATCGTTATTCGATCAACACTGTTGTTTTTTCCTTTTTGCGTATGTTAAGTCCCGCTAACTACTATGTTAAAATCCTTAATGAAAAACTGGCAAGAACACCCACTACTGGTGACAACTAATGTGTGCTTACAGGTAGGGTACATTTGTTGCAAGGAGACCCATATAGACTTATGCGAATAAGGTTAAACCATTCAAGTAATACATACAATAATTTATTCATATAAACTCAAAACAATATACGTTGAATTGTATGACTTTGGATATAGGAAATTTATGGTAATGGATTTTTATATATAACATCATCGATTAAATAATTCTTGATACATGAAATTATAAGGTTATAATAAATAAAAGGGAACTTGAATGTATGGGATTGTTGTAATAAAGTTTGAAGTACTCCTTCATTTAGATATGAGGCGGAGAGTACTAAGACTTGTTTAAAAGTGGAACTTTAGTGAAATAATTTTGTGAACCCCTTGATAAAGGTAGGAACCATGTATGCTAGAGATATTGTAGATTGTATGGACATGACCAGTTCACAGTTTCATGAAGAGACTAAAACTTTAATCTATTATGATAAATGTTATCACATGTTTTGAGTGATGGTAATAGGTATGACTTCATGGAAAGGTTAATCATCTTGTTTAGTCACTTGTAAATACGAATAAGTATACGCCATATTCCCATAGTAACATTTTTAGTATAAACCAATCAAGTATAATGGATTAAAGGAGTCTTAATGTACCTAGTAAATTTTCTTTTTTTATTTGATAAATTTTGGGTACATTACACATATGGTTTTATAAAATCAATAACCTCCTAGGTTTACATAGGAATCCATGAAAACCACCAAAGAAATAGAATATTAGTTCATAGATGAATATTTTTCTTACATCAAAATGTATGGATGTGGAGGAGTACCTCACATTTTGCCAATATATGTTCCAAATAGGATTCTTCTTAGCGAGATAACATATACAATTTTTTTATTGGTATTGCCGCTTCCCTATCAAGTGGTTAGAAAAAATAGTGGCAATCATTTCACATTCCATCGGGAATTTATTCTTTATTAAAATCCAAACATGTGTTGAAATAATTAAAACAACTTGAAGAAATTTGGTTGGCCCATGGAAATTTTAAAATCCATGACCCAATAGGTCTTGCCACGAAGGATTATGGCATGGTCAAAAACTTTAAATCCTGTAATCATGTATATGATCCGTTTGACATCATATTAAACAAAGAGCTCATTATTATCAAGAGGTAGCTGAAAGAATTGAGTATTTGAATAATAACCCTAAGATGCACCAATTATTAAATTGGAAATTCAACAAAAAGAAATCCTTTCTCAAAGAAAATAACGAAAATAAACGACATATACAGGTATGTGTTGATCAAGAGGATGATGTACAGTTTGAGTCAAATTGAGAATATAACCAAAACAATCTAGCTCATGATATGAAAATTGATAAACAAAATCAAGATGATGAATAATCAGGGAAACATGATCAAAATAAAGGAAGTGGAGATACATAGAAAAACATTCAGGACAATGTATCATCACAAATTATTGAAAATAAAATAGAGGGAAGTAAAGGAGACAATATTACCCAAGGTATTGAACACACTTTTTCAACAGTCGTTACAACTATGACTATTATTTACACCAACCCAATTACTTCTATCATTGGAAGGTTAATGCCCACAATATTTGTTCTAGATAGCTTTCATCTAGTTCAATAAACCATTTTTACTTTAAACACTTATACTTTAGGTGATACAACAAAGAGTATTGTGATAAGAAGAAACAAGAAGAGAAAAATATGGCATCCTAAGGAAGCCTCACATGAATTAGTTCAGATATGGAATGCAACACACTTGAATGAGGAAGAATATTTAGAAGAGGTTGTTGATTCTTTAGGGGTGTTTTTTGATACAAACAAATGGTCTATTAGCAAATTCACTTCTCAATTGATAAAATAAAAGAAGCAAGTGGCAGAGTTACACGAGAAATTAAGTTCTCGGGAATATATATTTTCCAATAAAATTAGTCCCAGGTTGATGAGTTGATTGAGGAAAATAAAGTGTATGTTGATACTATTGATAAACTTAGAGCCGAGGAAAATGTAATCATAAAAGGACATGTTAAGAAATTAGTTGTTATGCTAGAGGTAAATAAAAGAATATTCAAGAATCATGAAGAGAAAATCAATTCTCTGGATCCAAAAGTAAAACAAGAGAATACAAAAAAAATGAAGACATAATCCATTGGTGTATGTGAAAAACTAGCTATCATTCAAGAATTATTTTATGTTAAAGTAAATTAAATCAAGCTACAACCTAACTATTTTCTCAACTTTACTAAAGAATCTAAATTCCAATTTGAGAAGTAGAAGGTTTTTCATAAGTCTTTTGAGAAAGTGAAATCATGGGAAGAAAATGATGAAATAATTCCCAAAGGTATTTCTAAGATGATTGATGAAGATAAAATCCAAATGAAATCTTCACTAGATGCTCGATACACCAATAGTGATTTCTCATAGAACTTGATTAATGTAACCAGTAAGAATTGTTCATATCTTTGGTATTAGGCTCTTGATATTATTGAATACCATGACATGCCTCATGTTCAATTTCTTGGTCAAGTAGTGCCATTGTCAAATTTTCTTATATATGTCAACCATCAAAAGAATTCACATGTTGATGGTATCATGTAGTGTAAATTCTAGAATGTGGAAGTACTTAAAGGGTTCATCTTGAAATTGGAAAAGTGCTCAAGGTCTATTGACTCTTTTCTCTCAAAGTTAAAGATATATCATAAATAGAACGCCAAGAAAATTTATTGATGCAAGTTAAATGAGGATATTCCTCATCCACCTCTAATGTCACCAATGCTAGAAACGTTTACACTATGGAAATCATTTATCAAAGAGACACAGTAAAATCAACAAAGAGTCTACAACTAGTGAAGGGGATATTTCTTCTTCAAATATAAATTTTTGACTTAAGAGTAAAATCAACAAACAATCTACATCAAGCAAAGGGGATATTTCTTCTTCAAATATAAATTGTTGAACTAAGTTGCCACTTGGAAGAATCAATTGAAAGAAAACAAGAAATTGTCCTTAATTTTAGGATTTGAATGTTCTTTTATTGTAATTTGATATAGGAGTTAAAGGAAAATTTGAAGACCCAATCTTTTGGAAAAAAATTATTTGAGTATAGTGAAGATTGTCTCATTACACTTTTGTTAAATCTTGCAATTTCCTCTATTCAGGTTTTATGTAAACGTTTTCTATAGTTCTATTGATTTGTCAGTTGATTGCATCTGAGATAAGAGAGTGGGTTACTATTATAAATACCACTTTTATTATTGCTAACAATTGATCTATTCATATTTACAATTGAATATGATTTATGATTTTTTCCCTAATATCTTATTGCTCATCATTTTGTCTCATATCTCATAGTCATGTTAAAGTTTGATTGTTAGTCAAAAGAAAATATACTCCTATGTGATGAATGGACTAATGACATTCTGAAACTGATTTATGAAACTATTGATTTTCACTTCTTTGATTCTAGACATATATACCTTTCTTTGACTTCGATTGGACGTGGATATAATTTTTGCGGTCTTATTCAGGTTAATATAAGTTCTTTATGCTTAAAAATTCCTAAGGATAATGAATTTCTTTTGTTCTTGGAAATTAATCATTCATATCTACTTCTTTTAATTTTTAAGCACATAAGGTACATAGGTTAACTTGTTATCAATTTTGCAAATTATATTAAAAAATATATTGTTAAGATCCTGAATAGATCTACAAATATAATGACCACAAATATTGAATACACAATAGATTCAAAAAGAAATATAGAAGAAACCACACTTTATTATAGAAACCCTTGAGGTAGGGCAACACCATACAATGAATCCTATTATTTAAGGGATCCTCTCATGTTCACTTTCCTCTTTGAGGGGGAAACCTACTAATGAGATTCATCTCCAATACAATACTTTTCTTCATATCCAATTACATTGCTTGAACCCCTTTATATAGTGCTACCATCACCTAAGAACATTCTAGAGGAGGAATATTCTAGAAGTAGAACCTTCTAAGAACTCATCTTACATTTATTATATCTAACTACCGATTTATTATATCTAACTACCATAGTGGGTCTTATTTAATAATATAGTGGACCTAGTACACCTTACATTGAATGGACTCCATTGTTATCACTATGGACCCTATGTCCCCCCCACTACCTCTCTAGCTACCTAATATTCCATCCCCCTTATGAAAGTTTTGTCCTCAATGCTTGATGTACAACCATATACTAGGGTCCCATGGATAAGTGTGGACCATAGTGATGAAGTAGACTAGAGAACCAAAGTCCCATTCAGAAATGGAAGCCACCATGATGAAGTAGTCGAACCTCCATTGTAAACCATGCTCCCATGTCCAATTGCTCATGTGAACTCCACATGAAAGATATTGGAACCCAATAAACAAATCAAAATGATGCTCCCAATACTGACACCTATCATGTGGATCCAAATAATAATATCCATCCATATAGTGGGAGATAATCAAAGCTGAATCGAGAAGGAACAATACCATTGAAGAATATGCAGGCTGGACACTAGTAATCATAACTAGCTCTTGATGTGTGACATTGATGTTCTCTACAGAAGGTGGAGTAGAGTTATCAAATAAAATATGGAAATGATTTTCATCCCATAAATGTCAACTATCCATTTACCAATCATCACAATCAGCCTGAAAATCACACCAAACATATATTTCTTGATTATATCCATCCCTCATGTCCGCCATAAGAAATTTGTCCTGCATGCTATCCAACGAATCTTTAATACTACAAAAACTATCCTTGAGTTTGTCTGCAAGGTCATGCAATCTGTCATGAAATGTGCCATACAATGTGTCATAAAATTGGGCTTTGAATGCTACAGTCATCTCTAGAATTTTTTCGAGGGTTTGAGAGGAAATAGCCGTTAAAAACACCACATAAAATGTACCAAAATAAATATCTTAAAATAATGTATCCAATGGAATTGATCTGGTAACAATCTAAGAACCCTATGGGAATTGATCTAGTAACAATCTGAGAACCCTATGAAAAATTTATGAACTCTGCAAAATCCCACCGCCATCAAGAACCCCCAAAAAAAAAAATAGTTGATTTTAAATCAACATTATCTTGACTCCAAAGTTCTTATTTTGAACGCTTGTTTTTTTAAATTGGGCTAAATTGTGAGAAGAATTGATATGCAAAAAAATTAAATTCAAATTTCAAATGCTATAGAAATCAGAAAAATCACGGAGTCATCCGTGAAAAAAAAAAAAAACCTCAAAATTGCAAATTTTAAAATTTAAATAACTTACTTCTCGGGGTGTGTTTCAC
This sequence comes from Picea sitchensis, assembly GCA_010110895.2. Taxonomy (NCBI): domain Eukaryota; kingdom Viridiplantae; phylum Streptophyta; class Pinopsida; order Pinales; family Pinaceae; genus Picea; species Picea sitchensis. The sequence continues at coordinate 102,517 of SNQJ01S0024645.1, read as the reverse complement.
GCGATTTTTTTTTCAACTTGGATTTTTTTCTGAGAGGAAATCAGATCTAGAACTAGTTTTTTTTAATTTTGCACCAAAACCTATATAAGTCCTCCAGAATGTCACGACCCTCTTATTTTTCCAAAAAAATAAATTTGAAAAAAAAAATATTTTCCCCACACTTGCAGCCAAGGAAAGTTCTTCAATACCAATTGTTAAGATCTTGAATATATCTAGAAATATAATCACCACAAATACTGAATACACATTATATCCAAAGAGAAATATATAAGAAACCACACTTTATTATAGGAACCCTTAATGTAGGGCTACACCATACAATGGATCATATTATGGAAGGGATCCTCTCATGTTCACTTGCCTCTTCGAGGAGTAAACCTCCTAATGAGCTTCAACTCTAATGCAATACTTCTCTTCATATCCCATTACATTGCTTGAACCCCTTTATATAGTGATACCATCACCTAAGAACATTTTAGAGGAGGAATCTTCTAGAAGTAGAACCTTCTAAGAAGACCTCTTACATTTATTATATCTAACTACCCATTTATTATATCTAACTACCATAGTGGGCCTTGTTTAATGATACAATGGACCTAGTCCACCTTACATTGAATGACCTCCACTATTATCACTGTGGGACCTCCTCTGACCCCCCTTCCACTACCTCTCTAGCTACTTAACACATACATTACATATCTTAAATGATTAAGTCTCGTATCAAGGAACAACTTTCTTTACTGTCAAGCTTAGCCCACACATATGTTGGAATTTACCATTCCTAATGAGAAAATGTATAATTAGGTCTTATGATTGGGCAACTATACCCTATTGCAGAAGGAGTTTTTCCTCGTGTTAACATGTTATTTTGTAAGAAGCTAAAGTGATGAATATGTTCTAATTTCATGTAAAAATGAAAAACAAGTTTTTGAACAAGGGTTCCCTCCTCCGAGCTTTTTTATAATTCCCTTCCTCAAAAAAAGCATGACCATGTTTTAGACTAAAGAGAGAGGTGAAAGTAATATAACACCAAGTCCATTAACCTAAGTCTATCTTATTTGCACTTGTTTGCTTACTTTTTTATTGTTTTGGTGATTTATAAGAGTATATGACTTACATCATCTTTCCATACTATGGGTAGAAATAAAAAGAATAATTAAAAATTCCATGAAAAAACTTGGATACCCGCTAAAAACATGAGTTTTTAAAATTCTAATATCTATTGGAAAAAGGTTCAAAAAAAAATTGGGGAGGATTTTCAATATGAAATAAAATTAAAGATATTCTTTAATATCTCAGTGATAAACTTACTATCTCACTAATAAACTTGCTATGTAGCAAGTTTAATAACTGAATCCCCTATACAATATGCACTTGAAAGGAATCTTCATAAACCCCACCCCTTTGATAGTCATATAAACCTATTTGATCCTCATAAGCCCCTTTGATAGGAATGCACTGAACCCTCATAAGCATATTCCTTGTGACAATCTTGGTGCATAGAACCTTCCATCGAGAGCTTTGTGGATTGAGCTTACAATAGGGGTTATTGTTAAGGTCTTCTTCTTTTTGAGTGTATTTTGGGCCACAAAGTTGTCTTTGACAAATTCATTTGAGATAAAATGTAGTGTCAAACTATTCATTGAACTATCGAGAATCACATGGTATTATTCTTTCTATAACTATAATGATCAAAGGGATTCTTGTAACGCTATGAATACTTATTTTTCAAAAGTACCCAAGCGTAATGCAAGTCAAATGGTAAAACTCAAACTAGTGGTTTAAAAAGAACCTAGTTGATAAATACGTGTAAAATACTAAAGCTACCGAAGACCAAGTGGTAACCCAAATTATCATTGATATTGGTGGGTAATAATTGCTCACAAGATTCAAAACTGGGACTCCTCATGGAAGCACCCTTAGCGAACGACTGGTGACTGATCTCTTCGGCAATCGCTCACAACTAAATAAATTCAATGAGCTACAAAATGCAACCCAAATTCTAGAATCGCGAAAACAAGTCTGACTAGGCTAAAAAGACAACGTATATACATAGATATATACACATATCTCTCTATATATACACACGAACAAACATATAAATATAAAGGAATTAATTCAAAAGCAAAACAACAAAATTAGTCAATAACCAGAACTACATGCATACCAATCAACCGAACTTTGTGTTTGTATAAAGCACCCATCACCAATCGAAATTAAAAATATTACCACTAGAGTTTGTTTTTTCAGAACAAAACTCGAGAAGTTCTCAAAAACCGTGCAAAACAAAGTGAAAAGACAAAGGATTTTAAAAAGAGAAGATAACTAAGAATAACCCGGAAGAAAACGGCGTATGTCAAGAAAGGGTACAATTAGGTAATAGTGTATGGCTGCAATTTAGGGTTTGATGATAACAGCTACTTCGGGAATCTACAATCACATGATAAAAATCATTATCATGGCTTGAATTGGTTGAGAAGAAGTCTACGAATCATAAATCATAAAATGTTGTACTGTTCTGAAGCCATGGCTTTCTCTATGTGAACGTATTAATATTTCAGCCACCGAGCAATGCTAAGGAGTCTAGAAGCTTCACCAATCAGATCTAATGGTTAATGTGATCAGTGCATTTATTGATGATGTAAACAAAATATTGGGAATAAATTTATATTTCAGCCACCGACCAATGCTAAGGAGTCTAGAATCTTCACCAATCAGATCTAATGGTCCATGTGATTAGTTATTTATTCAATTTGTTGATGATGCAAACTAAATATTGAGAATTAATTTATATTTATGTTTTTAAAAATTTATATTAATTTTCAATTTATATCAAATTTTAATAGGTGCAAACTTTTCTTCAAATTTTAATTCTTCTATATATATTAATTTTTAATATGTGTGAAAGTTATGTGTCAATTTCATGTTTAACACATAAAGAAAGATTTATACTTAGATTTGATCCCTCTCAACCTTTCATAAATCCTAGTTTAAGATAAATCTAAATTGATTTTAAATATTATACTACATATTAAAAATTTGAAATATATAAAATTATATGATATTAAAATATTATAATACTAATATAATTTTAATATAAAAAATTAATTATTCATATTTATTTATTTCATAACTAAATTATATATATAATTGAATAGCTAAACTAATAATATATAGATTGATTTTATTATTTTTAATTTTTAATTAAAAATTAATGTTTTTTTTAAAGTAAAATGAAAGAATTTTCCTCATATAACAAATAGATTAGACACATACAATAAACTAACGAATTTTATATATAGATTAGACACATACAATAAACTAAAGAATTTTATATATAGATTAGACACATACAATAAACTAAGGAATTTTCCTCATATAACAAATATATTGTTTGTTTTATAATAATTTTTTACTTTATTTTATCTTTGTATCTAAAGTTGATATGAAATTATTTTACATAAGGTGGACACTCAAATATATAACAAATATATTATTTGTTTTATAATAATTTTTTACTTTCAATTATTTTATCTTTGTATCTAAAGTTGATATGAAATTATTTTATATAAGGTGGACACTCAAATATTTTATTTAAGATTGACATTAGACTAAAAACAACCACATTAACAATATTAATGTGTCTCTATAGATAGATAGACCTATATTTAACACATCTATAATGTTTGTTCCCTATAGTATGTACTAAATATATTTAAAATGACACATTAATATTAATGATGTGGTTGTTACTATAAATTATTAAACTCATTATTAATGTGTGTAATGACTAGAAAATAGATTATTAAACTTAAAGGATTTTAATAAATGGTATGAAAGGAGGTGAAGATCTAAACCAAAGTATGAATAGAGTGCCAAAAAAAAGTGTGTATATAAAATAAAAATAAAAATAAAATTAGAAATAATTTTTAAGATAACTAAACTTGTATTTATATGTATAAAACTTTGTTGCACAAAAGCTAATAGTGATTACATCTATTTTTGTTTTTGCGTTGGGTAGGTGTTATATTCTTTGCATGTGTATGTGGGCTTCAGATTTGATGACTAAGTTAATACCTAAAATATTGTGTATATATTGTATTGTGAATGGTCAAATTAAAAAAATGAATATTTGAGAGGTGCAACACCAAAGAAGTATGGTTTTCTCCTCGTTAAGGGTCGTTAGTGTAAATCTTTGTGTAATATGTGTATGAGCCATTAATTAATTTCTATTTTTCTTACCAATCTATATGCACTTATTTAATTCACAGGTTTATAAAATACATGTGGTATGAAAGAACATTTTTTGCTTCAGGGGGACGCCCTTGCTGCTGAGGTTTTGGCTCGATCTTGATACATCAAGTTTTTCTTGGGTCTGCGATAAACCTGGGTATAGTGGGAGCTTTGAAGTGGTGATTCTCATGTTGAAACATAATGGAAAGAAGTTCTAGAATTGATATTTAGAAGTTCAACGGTAAAAAAATTAAGCTATGGAAGCTCAAGATGGAGGACCTTCTTGTAGAAAAAGAATAATGAATTGTTGTGGATCCTGGTACATAACCTACCATTACACAACCTATCAGTATACAAACTACTAGTACTTACTCTATTGGTATGCCAAAAGAAGATTGGGAGAAGATATATAGAAGAGAAAGGAGTATGATTCGTCTTTTCCTCGTTGATTCAATATTATTGAATGTGTAGAGAGAATCTACAACCAAGGAACTATGGGAAAAGTTGGGGAATTTGTATTAGTCAAAGTACCTAGTAAATAAGTTGTTTCTTCGAAAGAAGTTGTATCATCTTAGTCTCACCTGAAAAAAGTGTTTGTATCCAATGGTTATTTGATCTCCCTAATCAACAAACATTTCCACTCAGCTCGTAAACCTAACTCTAAAAATTCCCCCTCCTCGTCACCTTGAGCCTTCATTTCTCTACCCTATATCCAGGGCACCACTAATCAAATATTAAAAAATTTGACAAAAAATACTATAAAAACCTTATTCAAACCTTGTAAAACTCATAAAAAAAAATTCCCCAACCCAAGAGTTTACCTAATTCTCTCCTCCTATTGAAAATCATACATCGGCCAAAAAGGAAGATATTTTAAATCTTGACATATTGATGACACAACCCACAATCGCATCTCTAAATCAGTGATCTCTCAAAATTGAAAAACACCTTGATAGTTCTTCTCGTAGGCCACTCCAACCCTTAACATGGTTGGATTTGAGGTGTCCTCAAGGGTTTCCAACCAGAGACTTTCACTTACGGATTACCTTAAGAGCACCAACTTCTCTAGACCTCGAAGAACATATCTTAATTAAAATCATATCTTAACAATTTTAATTAGGCATTGGTTTTGGTATTTTCTGTTGGAATATCGATCTCCATAAAAGGGTCAAAACCTAGAAAGTTTGGACTAGGGATTTTAATTATTTTAATACCTTCTTTCTCCATATCTTAACAACTTAATAATTATGTCATCTCTCTCTTATTGAATTTATCCTTTGACTTTTGTTGATCTTTTTAACAACTATTTTATGCTCCTCTCCTGTTTCTTTTTAGCTCTTGGAACTCTTTATCACTCTTTAGTTTCATTTATCCATGATAGGTGGAGTGTTCATTCTAAAAAGTTAGTCTTTTCCATGTACAAGACAAAGTTTAATCCACAACGTTCATCAGCAATATGACTTATTGTGAAAACCTTCAATCTCAAAAAATGAAGGAAACTTATTCAAAATTAACAGTCGTATTAAAACAAAAACTTTACTAAATCTGCTTACATTTTCGTTTTTGTTTATGATAATAATTGGAAATTAAACATATGGGTAAAATCATGAATCCGGGTAACACTTTCGTGACAATCGGGTCTATAAAATTTCTAGCGGCAATTTTTCGGCCGAAAATCTTCACGTTAAATTTAACGGTGCCCTCGAAATTCATGTACAATGTTTTTTGGATGAATTATTTTCCTGTGGTAAGCATATTTCGGCCGAAATACTTTTCGGCCGAAACGTTTATTTTTAATGGATTCCGTTAAAAACTAGGTTTCGGCCGAAAGAATATTTCGGCCGAAAACTTGAAAATGAGACTGTTTGCAGGAAACTGCAAATTCTCTCCATCTTACTTCATCTTTGGAGGTAGCGGACTCCTACAAATACTCAGAATTTA